>MU185723.1:0-55873 GCA_016904865.1 Pissodes strobi | reverse complement strand
GTTTAGTTTATAACAATAATAATGTATTAACGATAAAACTTTAACAATAATTATTGGTCAGAAAAATGAGATTCTATTATACCCGATTACGACGGTGCGCATGTTTTCTCGATTAGAGGTACTGTTTATAGGTCTTTGTTTACTGTCTTATAATTTATAGTTTTTCTTAAGGGTTGGGTTTTATTTAAGAGCACTAAGAGATTTCACTAAACTTTTTAACTGACTACTTAGACACTTGTATTTCTCAACACTCAGACACACTTCTTGTCAAGACTTTACTATGGAGGTTGTGCAACCCCTGGTCCTAGCAGTCGTCGAGTGACTAACCGGTACCAGGTTTGGTCGGAAAGGAATGGAACCTAAAGCAGTCGTATGATTAACTTTAGGAGCGGTGAGAACCCAGAAGGCAGTCGTCAAGTGACTAACCTTGGGAGCTGGAGGTGAGACTAAAGTCTGCCGAACTGAGGGTTCAGTAGCGTATTTATATAAAACAAAGTGATGATCATTGCATGCATAAGGTTCAAAGTCGCTCCCGTTGATTGCTCGCGTTGTTTATAGTTTGCCTTTAATGTTTTTTTTTTTTTATGGCAGTGGCACACACACTAAAGGTAGATCCTATGGCGCTCGACGAGCGGTGTGTGTGCGAAGATGTTGATTGACACGGTTCTTGAATATTTGTAGGTTGTAATTAGTGGGAAACAGATGTCCTGGAAGTGAGTTCCACAGTGATGCAGTGCGCCAGACAAAGGAGTTCTGGTAAAGCGATGTTCTAGGTGTTTCTAGTTGTACGACGAACTGGTGCGCTCCTGCCGTCTGTCGGGACTGCCTGACAGGAGTTGCCAGGGGCGGGATTATGTGGGCCAAATCCTGGGAACATCTGCCGTGAAAGTATCTGTAAAACAGAGACATCTCGGCCACATGTCTGCGATGTTCCAGACTATCCAGATTCCGGGTCAACTCCGGATCGCCGACGAGACGCACAGCCCTCTTCTGAATGGAATCCAGCAGCTTTAGGGTATGCTTTGGTGCGGCACCCCAGATATGTGAGCAATATTCTAAGCACGGTCTTATTTGCGCTTTGTACAGCAAGAGCAACTGCTGCGGTGTATAGAGTTTCTTGTTGCGAAATAGCGCACCAAGCTTCTGGGAGGCTGATTTTGCGATGTTAGCAACATGGTCATGCCATGACATACTGCTGTTGACCGAGACACCCAGCAGCCCGACTGACGAGGATGAAGGAATGGTCGATCCTGCCATAATGATGTCAGGGCCCGCTGTATTGGCCCTCTTAGTAAACGTTGCTGCTTGGGTCTTCGCTGCATTGAACTGGACCAAATTTCGGTCGCCCCAAGTTTGAACTTTCTCCAGGTCTTGATTAATTGCTGTAATCTGCTCCTGTCTGCGGTGATGAGTCTCAGTCGCTGGTAAGGGTTTTTCTGATCTAAAGTGGGAGACAAGGGTACTGTCATCTGCAAAACTGTAAACAGGATTATTCGTTTCGATCAGCAGGTCATTAATATAGATAAGGAACAGAGTTGGTGAAAGTATTGCGCCCTGAGGCACGCCCGCGTTGATGGTAAATGTGTCCGAGATGTGTCCATCGACTGCAAGATGTAGGGATCGGTTCTTAAGGAAACTGGCCAGCCAGCTGCAGAGAGAGGCGGGCAGTCCCAAGGACGGCAGTTTGTTGAGCAGTCCGTCATGCCAAACTCTGTCGAATGCCTTTGAAATATCCAACGCAATCGCTCGAGACTCTCCGTAGTTTTCAATTGCCCTACTCCATATATGAGTGACATAGGCCAATATATCTCCTGTCGATCTCTCTTTGCGAAAGCCGTATTGATTATAGCTGATTATTCTGTTGCTCTCGAGGTACTTGAGTAGTTGCTGGTTGACTACACGTTCCATGACTTTAGAGATTATTGGAAGCAAGGCAATCGGGCGATAGTTTGAGGGCGTGGTTTTCTTGCCTTTTTTTGGAACAGGTTGCACTCGAGCGACTTTCCAAGAGGATGGGTAAATCCCTTTTCTGTAAGAAAGAGAAAAAAGCCTGGAAAAAACAGGTGTTAGTTCGTTGGCGCAGTTCTTTAGCACGATGGCAGGTATTCCGTCCGGTCCTGATGCCTTTTGCGTATCTAGTTCTTTAAGGATTTTGCGAATATCACGATGAGAAAACTTGACTTCTGCCATGGTGGTGTTGATGTTCGGTATAGTGGGGAGAGTCTTGCCTTGGGGCACGTCTAAGGTAGAGTGCGATGAAAACATTTTGGCGAGCATGTTTGCTTTTTCTTTGGCTGTAGTCGCCGTGATGCCACGTTCGTCCGTCAAAGGTGGGAGAGACGTTTTTGTAAAGTTGTTACTTACTGCCTTTGCTACCGACCAGAAATTCCTGGAGCCACTGGGGCATTGCAAAAGTTTATTCCTGATCCTTTGATTGTGTTTGTCCTTAGTTTCGTCGATCACAAGCTTGCACTCGTTTCTCGCTTCGATAAAATAATTGCGATTTTCAGCGGTCTGATTTTGCTGCCAGTACTTATAGGCTTGCTGTTTCCTTCCTACAGCTCTTTCGCATCTTTTGTCGAACCAGGGCTTTCCTTTTGATGGTAACTTGATGGAATTTGGGATGTATGCTTCCATTCCTGAGGAGATTACTTGCATGATCTCTTCGCAGCAGTCTGACGGGTCGTCAGTGGCAAAGCAGACGTCGAGCCAAGGAAAATCTAGGTAAAACTGCCTCAGATCGTCCCAGTTTGCAGAATTGTAATGCCAGATTTTGCGAGGCAATGGTGGATCCTTCTGTATGAGTGGCAATTCACAAACCGTTGTAATAAGTTTGTGGTCAGAGGTACCTAATGGCGGACCAATTGTAACCTTGTACTGGTCAGGATTGGTGGTCAGAAAAAGATCCAGGAGGGCGGCGAATTCGCCCCTCTCTGAGATTCGAGTTGGTTCGTCTACAAGTTGAGTATGCCCGCAGCTGATGGCAAATGCTTCAGCCTCTCTACCTTCGTTGTCGGTCTTGTTGTGATGTTTGAGCCAGTTGGTGTTGTGGGCATTGAAGTCTCCCAGAACGATTATTTCTGAACTGGGGTGATCGACCTGTATTGAGTCAAAGGTGGTAGCTAGTGTTGAGAAAAAGTTTTGGTAGGCTCTATCGCTCGGAGGGCGATAGAGACAACATATAAACTTGGTTAATCCCTTGGCGGTGAACTTGAGCCACATGACGTCAAGGTTGTTCGGTTCGAGTGTTTCCTCGCGATGACATGAAAGGTCGCTTCGGACAAAAAGGCATATTCCGAACTTATATCTAAATCGGGTATGTAAGTCGTAACCAGGATAGAGGTAGTTCACTGTTGTTGTTGTAGAACATACTTGTGTTTCTGTAAGGGCTAATATGTGTGGTCTATTTGCTTGTAGATGTTGGTGTACCGAATTTATGTTTGTATTTAGGCCTCTTATGTTGCAGAAATCTATTCTAAATTGGTTCGGTATCTTTGCTGTCTGTAAAATGCGGAATGAAGGGCTCCCAGGGCCACCCAGCGCCCGGAGATCCGAATGGCCGGGGAGTTTACCTCCGGAATATTTTGATCCTGGAAGCACCATCATGTCCATATACTCCTACTGTGAAACCCGGGATCACCAGCGCGGGAGCGGAACGTGATTTGGGAAAACCACTTAGTGCTCCCCAATTCTGGTGGGGTGGTCTTTCACCGGACGATGCGAGTAGGCTTATGCATCTACCACCTAGGGCCGCTTCCACTCGAAGCATCGGCCTCAGACTCATTCCTTTGGCGGTCCCTAGTCTGACAATCTCCAAGTTCAAGCTCAAACTTGCGACAGGGTGATATTTGTTTAGTAGCTTATGCATTTTAATAGATTACAATATGCAACAAAATCCTAGTATCAGCTTCTTCGTGACTATAGAGGATAGTAATTTGTTGTCAATTGGTTCGCAATTTGTTTTCTTATCAAAAATATTGGTAAATCCCCCACTATAGTTGCGAACTTGAAATTTGTTTTATGAGAGTGCTCGTTCAGATAAAAAGTTCGTTAACAATTTTTTTTTAACTAAAAACAGAGTGGATAAATAAATTCCACTGTTTTGAATGTAAAAAAATAACTTGTTATTAAATTAAATCGGTACATAAAAAAACTTAATTAAATAATTTTTTATTAGATTGTATGAAAGCAAAGCATATGATCATGCAAAACAAATACTGGAAGGCAATATTGAAGTCATTATGTCTATTCCTGAAGAAGATACAGATACTGAAGCATTGCATTAAGTCTAGGATTTTTTTTCTACTTCTTTATTACCTAGCAGCGTATAGAAAAAATAAATTTCAGTATAATCGCAAATGCCTTCATTGACTTTATTCAATTAATAATAGCTATTATTATTATTGGTATTCTAACTCGTAATGGTGTAAAAGCACTTATTATATTGTACAATAGGCGCGAGAGAGAGGAAGCTATGAAGAAAAGTGAGATACGAGAGTACTCGGGAAGCACGAGATCGGACGGTCGCGGCTGGAAGAAAATTACTTTTTTACATATAGAATTAAAAAAGTTTATTTCAATTAAATAATTCCGTCTTTTCTGTACGTTGCGATGACCGACGTACGCATTCTCAAGTCCTGTAAAAAAACACAGAAGAGAAAAGACTCAAAAGAGGAATATTTCAAAATTACTTAACACTATTAAATAACATTATCAAGGACATAAATACCATGGATGGTTGGAACAATTCTTTCTATGACAATTATCTTATTGGTAAAGATACCGAGATATTGTCAACTAACCTAAAATTGCAAATGCAACACAGACTGGTTAGCCACCACGCAATTATCAAATGAGGCAAATATATACACAAATGGGAAAAAATTGTTTATCCCAGTAACCGCAAATGCAAAACCCAGCTAAAATTTACAGGGGCACTACAATAGCAATGCTAGAAGAAATACAAAAAGAAGATACCGCATACAACCTACACCTGAGCGAAGAGACAATAGACATGAAAGAAATGATAACCATAGACGATCACCATTTAGACAACATCACAGACCACAAAGCACGAATACAACTGGAAGAATTACTACATGAATATAGGGACGCATTTGCAAAATCTCCTAAATATATGGGAAAAACAAATCTAACCGAACACGTAATAGAGCTAGAAGACCATAAACCACAGAAAAGCCGTCCATATCGTGTGTCCCCCAAAGAAAGAGGCACAATAGACGAACAAATCCAAGAAATGCTAGAAAGCGAGGTAATAAGACCATGCCTCTCGCCCTGGGCGAGCCCAGTTGTACTAGTAAAAAAGAAGGATGGCAATACTAGGTTCTGCGTAGACTATAGAAAATTGAATTCAGTCACAAAGAAATCAAATTGGCCTCTGCCTCAGATAGACGATATACTAACCTATCTAGGCGATTCTACTTGGTCTAGCACATTGGACATGTTTTCCGGAAACTGGCAAGTCCCAATACAAAAAGATTCGAAACAATATACCGCTTTTGTAGCACAGGGACATGGTGCATACGAATTCAATGTGTTAAGTTTTGGACTATGTAACGCTCCAGCAACGTTCCAAGAATTGGCAGATCGAGCATTCAGTGACATGAAATGGAAAGAAATACTCATATACATAGACGATATAATAATATTTTCAAAAACACTTGATAAAATTAAGAAAAGTCTTCGACAGATTACGTCAGGCAAATTTAACATTGAAAGCAAGCAAATGCGAATACCTAAAGAAAGAGATAAACATTTTGGGATCGAAGGTCAGTGACAAGGGTATATTACCTGACGAATCCAAGCTCACGTGCATCAGAAATTTTCCAACACCAAAAAAGCTCAAAGATATACAAAGCTTCTTATAAATTTCTACAGAAAATTCAATAAAATTTTTTCAATGATTGCACGTCCATTTCACGATATGACAAAGAAAAGCCCGACATTTAAATGGGGACCAAAGCAAGACGAAGCATTCGCAACATTAAAGGAAAAATTGATATCGGCACCTCTGTTACAACACTTTAATCCAAACAAAGGTACAATATGGCACACAGGTGCAGCTACATGTGGAATCGGAGCCATATTATTACAGGAAGATGATAATAAAATTGCACACCCTGTAGCCTACATAAGCAGAAGTATGTCAAAATGTTAGAAAAATTATACAATCTCAGAGCTAGAATTATTAGACCTTCAAATTTAAAGGCGTTCTCACAAGCAAGGATCTCAGCCTAAAATTAAGAATGCGCTACGCTAGATGTTATGTGTGGTCAGTTTTACTCTATGGCGGAAACGTGGATCTTAGATACCAGTACCATCAATAAACTAGAAGCATTCAAAGTGTGAACCTACGAGAGAGAGTAAATAACGATGAAATCTTGAGAAAAATGGACAAAGATAGAAACATGTTGCTCAACATAAAAAGATGAAAAGCTGCTTAGTTGGGGCACATAATAAAGAATCCCAAATACCAGCTGCTACAGTTAATCATTGAGAGCACAATAGACGGTAAACGGAGAGTGGGAAGAAAACAAATGTCCTAGCTGAGTAATATCAGGGAGTGGACGGACCTAAGAAGGATAGGAGATCTGGTTCATACAGCCGATGGAAATGTGATCTACCAACATCCAATAAATAGTAGTGGATAGACAGTAGCAGAAAAAGATAGTGAAGTGTAAAATATACTACAACTTAAATTCCCAGATACAACCAACTTTCCTTTCGGCTAAATTTTTCTACGATCATCTTCATTATCAAATAGCCGTTCATCACTGGTGGATATAAGCCTCTCTTACTGTTTCCCATCGCATTTAATATTGTACATCCTCCATCCATCCTGTTTCCCTGGATTCTCTTGATGTCATCGATCCATCTTACTATTGATGGCCTGCCTCTACTTCCATAAGCATCGTGCATAGATCTCCCCTCCAGAATATGCCTTGATCATCTTCATTCATCGTTCTTGCCATATGGCCAGCCCATTCCTATTTTAAATCGCTACTCTTTCTATGGCGCATAGGCACATTGGATATTCTGTCCCTCAGAGACGGACCCAGAGTTGATCGCTCCATAGATCTCTGTGCAACTCTTACCTTTTGGTGAGCATCAACGTTTCTGTCTGGCAGTCTCACAATTAGAGTCTACGCTAAGCATATCCTTCTGTTTAGCTCGCGGGTTTGATTGTCTCGGCCAATCACGACCTCATGTCCACACCAAAATATAAAAAAACAATTCATAAATATACATGCTAAAGCATTGTAGTATTATTACCGCTAGTGGAGTGAAATATTTACTACAACTTGTGGTCCAAGGAATTACAAACATCCTTCCTGCTAAATTTTACTACATCAAATTAAATTGATAAACTTATTACTAAATCTTTACAGTATTATTTCCGATAGTGAAATTAAATATTTAGACTTGTTTTTCAACGAATTACGAACCACCTTTATCATTTAATTTTACTACAAAGTTATAATAAAATCAAGTTAATAAATATATGCTAAAGCATTAAGTGAAGAGAAATATTTACAACTTGTTCCCCAAGGTATTACCAGCTTTCCTTCTTGCTAAGTTTTACTACAAACTTTAAATAAAATCAAGTCGATAAATGTATGATAAAGCCTTGTAGTATAATAACATATTATCGATTGGAATGTGAAATATTTACTACAACTTATTTTGCAAGTTGTTGCAACCTTCCCAGCCGCTAAATTTTACTACAAAGTTATAATAAAATCAAGTTTATAAGTATATGCTGAAGCATTGTAGTATTATTACCGATAATGAAGTGAAATAATTACTACAAGTTGTTGTTCAAGGAATTATAAACTTTTCTTCCCACTAAATTTTACTACAAAGTTGTAACAAAATCAAGTTACAAAATATATGCTGAAGTATTGTAGCATTATTGCCGACAGCGAACAGATGTATTTACTACAACTTGTTCTTCAAGCTGATAACATCAAGGTTATAAATGCATGCTAAAACATTGTAGGATACTAATATATTACCCACGGGAATGTAAAATTTTCCAAAGATGTACAAACTGCCACTAAATTTTGAGTTATAAATCAGGTTTATAAATGTTTGCTGAAACCTTGTAGTTTTTTTACCAAAATTGAAGAGAAATATTTAACTACAACTTGTTTTCCAAGGTATTACAAACTTTCCCTGCCGCTAAATTTTACTACAAGCTTATAATAGAATCAAGTTTAAAAATATATGATTCTAAAGCATTGCAGTATTATTACGGATAGTGAAGAGAAATATTTACTACAACTTATTTTCCATGGTATTACCAGCTTTCCTTCTCGCTATGACAACAATATATTATCGACAGAAAAGGGAAATATTTACTAGAATTTATTTTCCAAGATGTTACAAACTTTTCCTGTCACTAAATTGTACTACGGAGTTATAATAAAATCAAGGTTATAAGTGTATGCTGAAGCATTTGTAGTATTATTACCGATAGGGAAGGGAAATATTTACTACAACTTGTTTTCCAAGATATTACAAACTTTCCCTGCCGTTAAATTTTACTACAAAGTTTAAATATAATATACATGATAAATACATATATGCTAAAGTATTGCAGTATTATTACTAAGAGGGAAGTGAAATACTACAACTTGTATTACAAGGCATTACAAATTCTGTACTAATAAAGTTGATAAATATATGCTAATAATAATATTACCGATAGTGAAGTAAAATAGTTACTGCAACTTATTTTCCAAGGAATTACAAACCTAAGCCACTAAATTTGAGTGCACGCACAGTTGTAGTGAAATCAAGTTGAAATATATTTCATGACTAAGTGTAAAATTTGCTACAGTTAGTATTTAGTTAACTCCGACTGGTAACGTCACTAGCTCCTCCGTGTTTCCATGCATCAGATCATAACCACAGTTAACCTGGCTGGGGTCGATGCATCAATAACTAATTGTACTTCTTAAAATATCCAGTGGGCCTGCACCTGTTCTGCTCCTAAATTAGAGTCAGTGTTTTTTACAGTTATGGTCAAATTTGAAACAAAGCTTTTACAGTGTTTGAGGCATCATTACGGAACCGTCCGCTCTTTATCTTGCTAAAATTCTATACTCTTCCTATTGAGTTACACGTAACCCGCTGTTGTTCCTTTCAAATTTTTCTTTCTGTTTCCTCTTCATCATTGTTAATAACTCTATGGGATAAAATATTAACAATGATGTACGAATGAATACGCTAAATGTCTGTACTGTTTTTAGTTGTTGCATACAGCAGATTTTCTGTTTTTCCTGTTTTAGGCACGTTGTTGTCTCCCAATTTTACCTACCTCTTCCCAACCCACGCTCTCTTTCTTCTGGAATCCGTGGATCTTTGAACACTAACCCAACCAATGGCTAAAGGTTCATCTTTCCTACATGCATTCACGACGGGTTTTTCATTTTCGCATCATGTAGCACAACCACCCCAAAATTTAATTTCATATTTAAGGCTGGTTTGCGTGCTCATTTCTCATATCAGATCAGCTAATAATACATCATCAGGTTATGTTGATTGATATTGTAAGCACGTGTTAAAATTTTTCTAAGTCAATTTTCTGGTCTAAGCAACTGCAATAAATTAGAAAAGTATGTATTAGTGATGTGATTTTATCTCGTTTGACGTGATAATAAAAGTAACTTTGTGGATGTTGATTTGGTTTACTTTTTTGATGGTTTTTCTGTTCTAACCTGTAAGTGCATGATGTCTGGAGATAAACTCATTTGCTATGTTTGTGGAGCTGGTTGTGTGGCAAAGGAGGATAAAAATCAACTCTTTGGGTGTTGTTGTGATTTTTGCTGTAGGCCAACCTGTAAAAATTGTAGTGGGGTAAAGACGGCAACAGAGGGGCGAGCAGTTCTGCTTCAAACCCGTGCCACTTTACTATGATGCCCAGGGTGTAAAGAAACCAATTTAAAGAAACTGGGTGATGGAAATAATGATCCCATGCCACAGAAAGCTCAAATTGGGCCAGATACTAGCATCAACAGGGCCATGGAAGTTGAGATTTTATATCTTAAAAGGATGATCAGGGAAATTGAAGAAAAGAACGAGCTTCTGAAGGTAAACAGCGAATTGCTGACAAAGAGGGTTGCATCATTGGAAGAGGAACAGCAGAAAAGTATATCAAGCCATTATAACGTCGCTGGAGCCAGCTAAGGAAATAGCAATAATGCTGATATGTAATAGGAATAGAAGGAGAAACTTTATGCTATTCAACTGCCCAGAAACAGTGCTAGACATAAAAGAAGTTGCTATAGCGGTCATCAAGCATCTATCTGTAAGTGATGACAAGACTTTGAAGCAACAACAAGAATCTCGTAATTTACGGTCTGAACTTCTAAGGAGATCTGAGGAACGTGAATCTAATTTAAGAATAAATTATGTTCAAGGTGTCCCAAAAATTGTCACACAGTCAGCAATGATCGATGACAAAAAACTAGGAGCTGTGTCTAGCAGGGTGATTTCTGCTGTCGACCAGAATGTTTGTGGTCTTAACACTAAAACTCATAAAGTAGTGTCGAGTGGTGATTATCAACTGGTGTGTTTATCTGAGACGTGGATCCAGAATGGTGTTCAGGATCGGGAACTCTTCGATGACAGCTATATGGTGTACCGCAGGGATAGCAATGTTTTGGCAGCCGGGGCAAAGCGAGGTGGTGGTGTTTTACTGGGTGTTCGGCACCACTTACCATCAGTCAGAGTTAACCTTAAGGACCTAGAGGATTTATTACCAGCAATAGACATTGTAGGTTGCAGAGTTAATGTCAGCAATTTAATTATCTACATTTTTGTTTTATATATTAGGCCTAATTCACCTCTAGATCATTATCAAATTTTGTTTGAGTATATTGTTTCCTTCCAGTTGTTAGTAAATCAAAATGTACTGTTCGTTGGTGATTTTAATATTCGATTTGTCCAAGAGCCCTAAATTTATTGCTCTAAGGGAGTTTATGGCATTCTTAAATCTTGCGCAATTTAACAATATACTCAACTGTAGTGACAACATTCTTGACTTAATCCTCTCTAATTTTCAGTGTAGTGTTAGTAGAGAGGAGCAGCCACTTGTTCCTGAGGATGGTTATGACCTTGTCGTTGCCTTATCTTTGCAAACAGCGAGTGTTGGGAATGATTCATCATTTGCTCCTGATCGTGATGGTGTTGGATATAATTTTCGAAGAGCCAACTTTCCTTTGCTTTATGAGCTTATATCTGGGGTTGATTGGAGTTTGCCTCCTCATATGCAGATATAAATGACGCCTTGGAGGCATTCTATGGGAAAATTTATGGCTGCGTTGATCAGGCTGTACCTCACTATCAAGGCCATAAAAGTAAATACTCATATCCCTTCTGGTATACTAACGAGATCAAGAATTTGTATCAGGATTTTGTATGAGGATTTTGGGAGAATACGTAGGGATGCAAAACAGAAGGTGCCTATCGTGATTATATGGCTGAGACTGAAGCTTCAATTAAAAGTGATCCAAAATATTTCTGGAAATTCATTCATCAAAAACGAAATAAATCTCGTATTCCTGGGTCTATGTGTTATAGGGGTTCTGGCATTGAGGAGCCTGAAAATGTTGTGAATGCTTTTGCTGATTTTTTGAAAGTGTATATGTTAATTCTAGTTCATTTGAGACAACCTATCATGACAGTGGAGGTTCAAGTAACATCCTGATTCAGGGTTTTAGCGGGGCGGATGTTACAATGGCCTTGAAAAAACTAAAAGACAGGGAGACAGTTGGTCCTGACCTGTTGCCCTCTTTCATTTTGCGAGACTGTGCATCTGTTTTGGCTGTACCACTTCAGTCCCTGTATAAACTGTCTCTAAAAACATAAGTATTCCCTGAGAGATGGAAAAAGGCTAGAATATGTCCAGTTTTCAACGGTGAAGAGGTTAGTAACATAGAGAGCTATCGCCCAGTTTCTATCCTCTCAAATTTTTCCAAGGTGTTTGAGGTATGTCTGCATGAGAAATTGTGTCACCAAACGAAGCACTTAATATCTGAGAAGCAACATGTTTTTTTTTCAAAAGATCTACAATTATGAATCTTTCATGTTTTCTGCAGACAGCTCATAAGGTAAACAATAAGGGGTGCCAGTTGGATGTAGTGTACACCGACTTTGCAAAAGCCTTTGATAGGCTAGACCTTGGACTGTTGGCTAGGAAGATGGTGTCGATTGGCTTTCACCCGAACCTTGTAAGATTCTTTGTTTCCTATTTGTCAAACAGCCTTCAATATGTCGAGTATAATGCTGAATACATGGCATCAAGTGGTGCGCCTCAGGGCAGTAACCTTGCACCATCAATGCTCAGTATATTTATCAATGATATTTTACTTCAAATGCAGAGTGGGGGCCTAATGTTTGCAGATGATTTAGAGCTGTTCAGGGTTATAAATGGTGTTGAGGACTGCCATATACTGCAGGAGGATATAAATCTAGTTTTCGATTGGGTCTGAAAGGATCAAGCTGCCATTGAACATAGGCAATTGTAAAAAGATGATAAGGGATTGACATTCAATGATCATATATTGCAGATTATTGGTTCAACCCTAAAGTCCCTTGGGTTTCTTATTCGAGCCACATCTCACTTTAAGAACGAACTCCTTGGTCAAATCCAAGTTAATGTATGGCTCTATGTTATGGTTCCCTATATATAATGTTCATGTGAACAGAATAGAAAATGTGCAGCGCAGGTTTTTGCGGTTTCTATTTTTTAAACTTGATAGAGTGTACCCGGAAAGAGGTATTGAGCAGGAGTATTTATTGAATAGATTTAATTTTTTATCAATTAAACATAGCACCGTCTTAGCTAGTCAAATATTTCTATATAAATTGGGCAATAATAAAGTGGATGTTTCGAAACTCCTAACTCAGTTACCGTTTTGGGTGTCTCCAGCCAACACTAGAAGACATTTTCTGTTCTATATACCAGCCAGCCACACAAATACAGTTAGCAAGGCTCCTTTATACCGATCTTGCAAATGGTTTAATATGTTTTCTAGTGGTTGTGATGTGGATCTTTATAATCTAACAGATTATGCGTTTAATAAACATATATGTTCCAATTTGAACCTAATTATAGACTGAGAGAAATCTGTTATTTGATGTGGATTTTTATCTCTCCTTGTTGTGTTGTGATGTATTGTTTGTCTAGTCTTATTACTGCTGGTCTAAGGCTTCTGAAATTATGTAAGGGAATTTTTATTATTTATTATTAACTAACTTTTTATCTTATTTTATGCTAGATTTTATCTGGTATTTTTTAACCGTTAATTTAACTAATTTTTCTTGTAATTGGGTGTATTCCTGTTAGACAATTGAATTTGAATCTCTGCAGCGGCAAGCATCTATTCTTTTCCTATTACAAACCTCTGGAAAGCTCTGCATGTCATGCTCAAATGATTTTCTTTTGCCACCACAAATCTTCTATCCCAATGAGTTTAAACTGTAGCAAGCTAAACGCGTGGCCCGTGAACGGATCAAAGTTTATTAGCACCAATGCTGATTATTGCTGAATATTTCCTTTAAATGTGTTATTATTATTTTCAGTTGTGCGGCGCCATTTCAAAATTATATTGATTAATTACATGGGTCATACTAGAACTCCACTACAAGTTGTTTATTCTGACATTTACTAAATAAAAGAGTAACATGATAATTTATGACTGTTTTCTAAACGTTGAAGATTATTTATCTCAATTCTTGCAAGCAATAGTAACCCGATATTTGTTATTCCGGCAGTGCTTTTTGCGAAACAAAAGTGAATTCAATTTAGGATAAGTATGCATGTGCAAGTGGAGTGCACAACAGAGGAATAATAAATTAATGGGCTCTAACACCAGCTAACCATCAGTAATATAAATTACAACCTTTATCGTAAGTGACTCATACAATAGCCGACCGATGTAGTAAAAAAAAACGCATGCAATGTTATGTTAATTCATGCAATTGTAAACCGTATACCCACATGAAAAGGAAATATTAATTATTAATGTATACACGACTTTTGTTGATTTTCCAAGTAAAGTTATACAATAATGAAATATTTAGCATTCGAATCCTTTCAAATTCCCTATAATACGATCTTCTTTGTTTAATGTTCGTTTCAAGGATTATAATTAATAATAATAATATGCGTGGACTGGACTTTCGCCTTTAAAACTCTTGTTATCTAGCGTTGTGCTTGTTGTGACACGAACACATTGTTTTGTCTTGGTACAAGGCGCACCAATAGTTAAGCAATTTTGTAAATTTTGCCTAATTTGACTTAAAATTCTAGATGGAATTTAAATTGCATTTCTAGACCCTCTGACTTTCTATTCTCCAATTTAACTATATATATTGACTACTTGTCTGGGAATGTTTGCAAATATCGTCAATTTCAACTTAGGGTTTAAAATAGATCTTGAATTACAATTCTTTTTTAGTCTGTTTTTCAATTTCCACAAACCTCTTCGGCAATTTTTTCGAATTCAATTTAATTTGATTCACTGAGGGTTTTAGAGGAAACTCGGCTCGCATTCCTAAACACTTGACTTTTATTGCGAACTTTGTTAAATTAGGATGGAATCCGAATTGTCTTTTTATTCCAAGGCTCTTGAATTTTGTTCTTAACTTTTTCTTATTTTATTCTAGCTTATAGTACTTGCCTGGAAATCTGGGCAAATTTCGTTATATTGCTCTTACCGGTTAAGTTGAACCCTCAATTGCAGTTCTAGTCCCTGAACTTTCGAGTTCCATTCTATGCCATTTACCTCCTTGCATTCCCATGCCATTTTTTCTATTATTTTCACGGATTGGTATTAGTTTCAAATATAATTAGATAAATTCGTCATTTTCTGTAACATTTGTCTGGAAAGTTTTGCGAATTTATTAAAATTAACGTTAGAGTTTAAGATGGAATTTATTCCCAGGCCCTTGTCCACAAATTTTTTAAATTATTCTGTTTTTCAGGATCACAAAGTTTAGAAAATTAGCTAGATGGTTGATTTTATAGTATATGATGGAATTTCAATCGTATTCCTAGGCCTCTGATTCAGCATTCATCCAATTATTTCTCATTTTCTTCCATAACACTTCTCTGAAAAGTTTTGCAACTTTAGTAAGATGATGAGATTAGAGTTTAAGATGGAATGAAGATCATATTCCCAGGCCCCTGCCTACACATTTCTTAAGTTGTTCTGATTTTATTTTATAGAACCACTTTACCTGAAAAATGTTTGCAAATTTAGCCTAAGCTGGAATTTGAATCGAATTCCCAAGCACCTGTCTAAATATTTTTATAGAATAACTTGCCTGGAAAGTTTTGCGAACTTAGCCAGGTTGATGCGTTTGCAGTTTAGGATGGAATTTGAATTGTATTCCCAGACCTCTGACTCGACATTTCTCAAATAAATTCTGATTTTCTTGTGTCACATTTGTCTGGTAAGTTTTGCGAAGTTGTTAAGATGATGAGCTTACAGTTTAAAATGAAAGTTAGATCATATTCCCAGGCCCCTGGCTAAGCATTTCTTAAACTATTCAGATTTATTATATAGAACTACAGATAAATGAATTTACAATATATGATGAAATTCGAATTGAATTCCTGGGCCCTTGCCTAAGCATTTCTTAAATAATTTTACAGTAGGTATCACTTACCTGGAAAGTTTTACGAATTTAGCCATGTTGATGCGTTTACAGTTTGTGATGAAATTTGAATTTTTAAGGTATTTATCTTCAAGATTTCGCGAATCTAGTGCTTACAGCTGAAGATGGAATTTAGATAATATTCTCAGGCTCCTATCTATGCATGTCTTCAACTATTCGGATGTAATCATAAAGAATCATTTGCCCGAAAAGTTTGACAACTTGAGACAGATAGATAAATTTACAATATATAATGGAATTTAAATCGAATTCCCAAGTTCCTGGCTAAGCATTTCTTAAATAGTCTATAGCACCACTTATTTGGAAAGGTTTGCGAATCTAGCCAGGTTGGTGCGTTTATCGTTTATGATGGAATTTGAATTGCATTTCTAGACCCCTGACGTAGCATTTCTCATATTAATTATGACTTTGTTCTGTAACACTTGTCTGGAAAGTTTGGGTTAGTTTGGGATAAATTGATGAGTTTATTAATCTTGTTCCACCCTAAGCAATTCTTAACTTGTTCTAATTTCCTTTGACAGAATCATTTGTCTGCAAAGTCCTGGGAATTTATTAAAATTGACGTCACAGTTTAAGATGAAATTTAAATTGTATTTCCAGGCCCTTGTCTAAACATTTCTTAAATTATTCTACTTTTCATTTATAGGATCACTTTTCTGAAATGTTTGAAAATGTAGCTAGATGGTTGATATAATATTATCTGATGGAATTTGAATCATATTCCTAGGTTTCTGCCTCAGTATTTCTCAAATTATTTCTGATTTTCTTCTTTAACACTTGTCTGGAGAGTTTTGCAAATTTAGTAAGATGATGAGCTTAGAGTTTAATATGGAATTAAGATCATATTCCCAGGCCCCTGCCTACGCATTTCTTAAACTATTCTAATTTTATTTTTTAGAACCACTTACCAGGAAAATTTCGCGAATTTAGCCTTCTAGAAAAATTTACAATATAAGCTGGAATTAGAATCGGATTCCCAAGCACCTGTCTAAGTATTTCTAAAAAATGTTTATAGAATAGCTTGCCTGGAAAATTTTGCAAACTTAGCCAGATTTATGCATTTGCAGTTTATGATGGAATTTGAATTGTATTCCCAGACCTCTGACTCGACATTTCTCAAATTAATTCTGATTTTCTTGTGTCACATTTGTCTGGAAAGTTTTACGAAGTTGGTAAGATGATGAGCTTACAGTTCAAAATGAAAGTTAGATCATATTCCCAGGCCCTCGGCTAAGCATTTCTTAAACTATTCGGATGTATTATATAGAACTACAGATAAATTAATTTTCAATATATGATGAAATTCGAATTGGATTCCTAGGCCCTTGCCTAAGCATTTCTTAAATAATTTTACAGTAGGTATCACTTACCTGGAAAGTTTTACGAATTTAGCTATGTTGATGCGTTTACAGTTTGTGATGAAATTTGAATTTCTAAGGTATTTATCTTGAAGATTTCGCGAATCTAGTGCTTACAGCTGAAGATGGAATTTAGATAATAATCACAGGCTCCTATCTATGCATGTCCTCAACTATTCGGATGTACTTATATAGAATCATTTGCTCGAAAAGTTTGACAAATTCAGACAGATAGATAAATTTACAATATATAATGGAATTTAAATCGAATTCCCAAGTCCCTGGCTAAGCATTTCTCAAATAGTCTATAGCACCACTTATTTGGAAAGGTTTGTGAAACTAGCCAGGTTGGTGCATTTACAGTTTATATTGAAATTTGAATTGCATTTCTAGACCCCTGACGTAGCATTTCTCATATTAATTATAACTTTGTTCTGTAACACTTGTCTGGAAAGTCTGGGTTAGTTTGGGATAAGTTGATGAGTTTATAAATCTTGTTCCACCCTAAGCATTTCTTAACTTACTCTAATTTTCTTTGATAGAATCATTTGTCTGCAAAGTTCTGGGAATTTATTAAAATTGACGTTACAGTTTAAGATAAAATTTAAATTATATTTCCAGGCCCTTGTCTAAACATTTCTTAAATTATTCTGCTTTTCATTTATAGGATCACTTTTCTGAAATCTTTGAAAATGTAGCTAGATGGTTGATATAATAATATCTGATGGAATTTGAATCGTATTCCTAGGTTTCTGCCTCAGTATTTCTCAAATTATTTCTGATTTTCTTCTTTAACACTTGTCTGGAATGTTTTGCAAATTTAGTAAGGTGATGAGCTTAGAGTTTAATATGGAATTAAGATCATATTCCCAGTCCCCTGCCTACGCATTTCTTAAACTATTCTAATTTTATTTTATAGAACCACTTACCCGGAAAATTTCGCGAATTTAGCTTTATAGATAAATTTACAATATAAGCTGGAATTTGAATCGAATTCCCAAGCACCTGTCTAAGCATTTCTTAAAATTTTTTATAGAATAGCTTGCCTGGAAAATTTTGCAAACTTAGCCAGATTTATGCATTTGCAGTTTATGATGGAATTTGAACTGTATTCCCAGACCCCTGACTCGACATTTCTCAAATTAATTCTGATTTTCCTGTGCCACATTTGTCTGGAAAGTTTTGCGAATTTGGTAAGATGATGAGCTTACAGTTCAAAATGAAAGTTAGATCATATTCCCAGGCCCCTGGCTAAGCATTTCTTAAACTATTCAGATTTATTATATAGAACTATAGATAAATTAATTTACAATATATGATGAAATTCGAATTGAATTCCTAGGCCCCTGCCTAAGCATTTCTTAAATAATTTTACAGTATCACTTACCTGGAAAGTTTTACGAATTTAGCCATGTTGATGCGTTTACAGTTTGTGATGAAATTTGAATTGTATTTCTAAGGAATTTATCTGGAAGATTTGGCGAATCTAGAGCTTACAGCTGAAGATGGAATTTAGATAATATTCACAGGCTCTATCTATGCATGTCTTCAACTATTCGAATGTGATTATATAGAATCATTTGCCCGAAAAGGTTGACAAATTGAGACAGATAGATAAATTTATAATATATAATGGAATTTAAATCGAATTCCCAAGTCCCTGACTAAGCATTTCTCAAATAGTCTATAGCACCACTTATTTGGAAAGGTTTGCAAATCTAGCCAGGTTGGTGCGTTTACAGTTTATATTGAAATTTGAATTGCATTTCTAGACCCCTGACGTAGCATTTCTCATATTAATTATAACTTTGTTCTGTAACACTTGTCTGGAAAGTCTGGGTTAGTTTGGGATAAGTTGATGAGTTTATAAATCTTGTTCCACCCTAAGCATTTCTTAACTTACTCTAATTTTCTTTGATAGAATCATTTGTCTGCAAAGTTCTGGGAATTTATTAAAATTGACGTCACAGTTTAAGATAAAATTTAAATTATATTTCCAGGCCCTTGTCTAAACATTTCTTAAATTATTCTGCTTTTCATTTATAGGATCACTTTTCTGAAATCTTTGAAAATGTAGCTAGATGGTTGATATAATAATATCTGATGGAATTTGAATCGTATTCCTAGGTTTCTGCCTCAGTATTTCTCAAATTATTTCTGATTTCCTTCTTTAACACTTATCTGGAAAGTTTTGCAAATTTAGTAAGATCATGAGCTTAGAGTTTAATATGGAATTAAGAGCATACTCCCAGGCCCCTGCCTACGCATTTCTTAAACTATTCTAATTTTATTTTTTAGAACCACTTACCCGGAAAATTTCGCGAATGAATTTAGCCTTATAGAAAAATTTACGATATAAGCTGGAATTTGAATCGAATTCCCAAGCACCTGTCTCAGCATTTCTTAAAAATTTTTATAAAATAGCTTGCCTGAAAAATTTTGCAAACTTAGCCAGATTTATGCATTTGCAGTTTATGATGGAATTTGAATTGTATTCCCAGACCTCTGACTCGATATTTCTCAAATTAATTCTGATTTTCTTGTGTCACATTTGTCTGAAAAGTTTTGCGAACTTGGTAAGATGATGAGCTTACAGTTCAAAATGAAAGTTAGATCATATTCCCAGGCCCCTGCCTAAGCATTTCTTTAATAATTTTATAGCAGCACTTACCTGAAAAGTTTTGCGAAGTTAGCCATGTTGATGCGTTTGCAGTTTACGATGGAATTTGAGTTGTAGTCCTTGCCCTTGGACTAGGCATTTTTCAAATTATTTCTGACTTTCTTCTATACTATTTGCTTGGAAGATTTCGCGAATTTAGAGCTTACAGTTGAAGATGGAATTTAGATCATATTCCCAGGCCCTTTTCTATGCATGACTTCAACTATTCTGATGTAATTATATAGAACCATTTGCCCGGAAAGTGTGACAAATTAGATGAATTTACAATGTATGATGGAATTTAAATCGCATTTTCAAGTGCCTAGCTAAGCATAGCATGACTTATTTGGAAAGTTTTGCGAATCTAGCCAGGCTGATGTGTTTAGAGTTTATGATGGAATTTGAATTGTATTCCTAAGTCCCTGACTCAACATTACTCAAATTAATTCTGACTTTCTTCTATAACACTTGTCTGGAAAATTTTGCTAATTTAGTTGGGCGATGAACTTGGAGTTTAAGATGGAATTTAGGATCATATTCCCAGGCCCTTGTCTATGCATTTCTTAAATTATTCCGATTTTATTATATGGAACCACTTGCCCGCAAAGTTTGAAACATTTAGCCAGATAGATGAATTTAAATCGAATTCCCAGGTCCCTGCCTAAGTATTTTTTAAATTATTCCAGCATTCTTTACATCATCACTTCTCTGGAAAGTTTGGGTTAGTTTGGGTTAAATTGATCAGAATATCTTGAATTTGAATCGCATTGTTCCACCCTAAGCATTTCTTAAATTATTTTAATTTCCTTTTATAGAATCACTTGTTCAGAGAATTATGCGAATTTAGCCAGATAGATAAATCACAGTATGATGGAATTTGAATCAAATTTAATGATTTCTTAAATTATTCTGATTTTCTTTTCTAGAAGCCCTTGCTAGGAATGTTTTGCGAAATTTGCCAGTTTGATGATTTTACAGTATATTTCAAATTTCAATGGTATTTCTAGGAGCGTGCTTAAGCATTCCTTATGCTGATTTCATTTTATAGAATCACTTGCCCAGAGAGATGATTTTTTATAAAAAATGACGAATTCAACAGGTACTAGCTTGTCACGAGGCCAACTTGGTGTAGGCATGTACTATTCTTGATATATAATATCAGTAGAATATTTATTTAAAGAATAATCAACTGGTTTACTAGTCCTTCAAGAAATTTCCGTTTAACTTTTGAACTTATTTTCAGCATCAGGAACAGTCGGGCAAAGCCTGTAAAATTCCATCTAAATGGGCCAATAAATTATAATAGATGAGATAAATTGACAATAAATAGTTAAGAGATCTTGCCATATGACCTGCTTAATCTAAACAAAACATAGCTTTGATTTAATTGAGGTCGCTGGGATATAACTCATATCTTATTGCTACTGTGCATACGAATGTTTTATTTTTTCTCGCTTTATCTTCAAAACATATTTATAGGCTTTTAATAAATACTAGATGAATCTTTTCGTACATTAAAGAACCTGGATGTGAAAAATGTTTTTTTATATACTGTTGTTTACATGTTATACATGCCTTTGCTTGAAGCAAGTAATTAATTACGATAGGCCCCGATGGGTCACAAAAATAGAAATATTTTGTAATCATTGTTTTCTTTGCGTTGCGTTTTAGACTAAATATAATTTGTTATTGATCGTTCGGATTGTTTTGTGAAGCTTAATGAGATTAGGGATTCTTTCATTAATTTATTTGATACCCACATAATATTTGGGAATTATAAAGGTGGGCTTCTTTCCACCTGAGGTAACCCGCCTATTTAAAATATTATTTCATTGGACCTTATATATTCAGTTTTGGGACACCATAGAAAGAAAAAGAGAAAAACCAGTCATACATTGAAGTCGGGTTTTGAGAGGGTTTTTTTTTGCTTCTGTGTTTTAACATGTCATTACAAGTCAGTAAAATTAAATTTATAATATTGTTATTAATATAATTTGCACAAGCATTTCTCTTATTCTCATGGAGAGTTCATATTTGATGGCATAACTTGTGTATATAATTAATGAATTCGTTTTATTCGGAGAATAGCACTGTTTTAAATGAAAACAAAAATGTACTGACGGGTGAATATCCTAGTTATAAATGGAATGATCATTCTAGAGATATCGGCCCTAATTTCAACTTTAGCTGAGTAGCCTCCGTAACCGGGACCTCAGTACCTGCTAGGGGCGTCTGGCTAACTAACACCCCTTTTCGGTAGTGTGGTGGTTATCACATCCGCCTGACACCCGGTTGGCTCGGGTTAGATTTCCGGCCTGAGAGCTATCTGTTCAGTTTTAAATGCCCTATTACGAGTGTGGAACTACTAATTGTGGCGCGGGAGACAGTAATTTAATTAATTATTATACTAATAAAGGTTATACAGCATAATTCGGTTTAGGAATTTTCATCAAGGGTTTCTCTGCCGTACTCTTTCCTCTCGTGTATTCCTGACTGAGCTCGGAAGTTTTTCTCTAATAATTTGGCAAGTTTTCTCTAATAAAGTAGGTGTATTAGGAATATGTGTTTTAATTTACATGAAGCACCTCAATTTGCCTAATGTTGTTACCGTCGCGTCGGACGCATTGTGAGCAAGTAAAATTGTGCAAGATATAATAAAAACACAACAAAATAAAGGCAAAGCACAACTTATTTATTTGTTATTTATTTATTTATAAATAAAACAGAAATCGGTAAAACCGATGAGTCTGTTTACAATAAAACAATAGTCAAAATTCAGGTCAAGTTTGTCGAGTTGCATTTTTCTATGATGCATAATGTAACAACATTTCTTCAGTCAGGGAGTTCCACTTATACACTATCCTGTTACTTAAGAAATTTTTTTTGGTAGTTTGTTTGGGTTAGCCCTTTGTTTATTAAGTTTTTTGGAGTGACCTTGAAGATTCTAAAGATGGTTTAAGGAGAAAATTTTGTGGATGTTCCCGTTGTAGTGGTTATTCAATATTTTGAATGTTTCAATTAGGACTCTTCTCGTTCTTCTCTCTTCCAAGGAGTGGAACTCCTTCGTATTGAAAATTCCGTCTATTTTGCTTCAAAACACTAATTTGTTAAACATTTTATTAAATTATGTAACAAGGAACCTAAACACAAATATATCATTTTACAATATTTACATGATTAGTTTGGATTACTTTAATGAATCAGTTTCAGCAAAAGTATGTCAATTTTAATTTGCCAAAAATTTAATTAAACCATGTAATAAGGAACCAGATTTAATTTTAAATTAAAAATAGACTTGCAATGCAGTATTGTTCAGGCTTTGCAACTGATTGCTATGTCACTTCTACATATACATACACGTATAGAGACAAATTAACGCAGTACAATAAAGGAATTCACAGGGCCAACAGAAACTCGTAACAGAAGTTCGGCGAAAAGGAGTGCGCAAGCGTGTACAAAGTTCTGGCTGTCGAAGGTACTCGAGGTGAAACTGGACATCTAAAGAAACCAGCTCCACAAAAGAAATTCTGGAACTACTGATGGACACACATTTTTCAGTAGTCGACGTAAATTAGCAATAACAATGCCATCTAAGAGAAATAATGTATAAAGTTTTGAAAATTTGGGTACAGGGTTTTAATAGACATCCAATTATGGATCAAAAGAGTTCCCACCCCTCAGGAGGGTGCTTCATCGCCTTTTGCTTCAAAAACCACCCCTAATGGTACGTCCTGCTAGTTTTTTAAATTTTTCTCGAAAACTGTTACCCTGACGAGAAAAATTAATAGAACTTAAATAACTCTTTATAAAATTCTGCATCATTTATGTTCTATACTTTTTTTACCTACATAGACTACTAATCT
Organism: Pissodes strobi; assembly: GCA_016904865.1. Lineage (NCBI taxonomy): Eukaryota > Metazoa > Arthropoda > Insecta > Coleoptera > Curculionidae > Pissodes > Pissodes strobi. Next base: position 32,282 of record MU185723.1, on the reverse strand, counting down.
CAGAAATGATGTTTGAAGTTGGTTAATGCTAGAAAAGTGAAGACAAATTCCATAAAATTACATGGTTATCATTGGCTAAATAGGTACAAAATCTTAATCGCGTTGTTCGATTCTCTGCCATGGTGTTGTGTTAGCCGCCATGCAAAATAGGCCAACAGTTGTGTGTTTTCGTGGTTCGGGTATAAAGCTCATCAATAGTTGGTATATAGAAAAAGCGAAAAATGAGAAGGAAAAAGGTCTTATTCTTCTTCTCTTCTCCATCAGCCTTCTCTCATTCACTCCTGGATATAGGCCTCTTCATACATCTTCCAAGTTTGACGATCTTGGGCTTTGTGGTACCAGTCTCGGCCAACGGCTGACCTAACATCGTCTAGCCATCTTCTCTGTTGTCGACCTCTGCTCCTTTTAGTTTCTCTTGGCCGCCAGTGGGTAACTTTGTTTGTCCATCTGTCACTGCTCTGTCTTGCGACATGTCCTACCCAGCTCCATTTAAGTCGTGCAACGAATTGTTAAAGCTGCAGCGACCATAATTCGTGAAGATATTCGGAGCACCCCATATGATACATAACTGAATATCCCGATTTAACAAACTTCACAGAAGGGGCAGATGAACTGGTTCCAGAAACACTAAGAACCCTTTTAAGCATAATTATTGTCAAAAATAAGAAAACCAAAAGTGAAGGTATTTATAGAAAATGTACCGCAATTGCGCATTCAATTATAATGGCAACAAGACCTCGCTCATTTGTGTCTCCAATACTGCTTGGTCTGGCACTTGTTTCGAAAAGTTGATTCCAGAAATATTGTTCATGCTGTGTCCAATTTGGGTTTCTGTTCTAGTCATAGTGACGTGTCACAGTTTGAAAATTCTGCTGTAATCTCCTGGAACCCCGATATTGACAAACATTCCTTTTCACAATTTATATTTGATAATGCTGATGTAAACATCAACACTATGACTGGGAAGGGAACGTTCCATGCGATGGGTGGAATACAATGTATTACACCACATAATGCGGTAAGTGATAAAAAGATTGTCAAATTATCAACCCCATCTGCGACTGAGATTGCTAATAGTAGACAAGTACAAATCCAACATTTTGAGCGACAGAGGATGGGTATTCAAGATATTCCCCTACAGAAGGTGTACTTTGATGATATATTTAAACAAGTTTCGGGACCTTCAAGTCATGATTTGGCTTGGATATTTGGTAAATCCTTGCAGGTATCTTCTTTTTCGTCGTGGCGAGGAGGCTTCATGGTTGCGGTGACACACAGTTTACCTTATACTAAATCTAAAATCATTGCATTGCCCTTTCTTAATGAACCACCTTCAAATTATAACACAATATTCAGTGTTTTAAAATATGCCGCAGAGGAGATCAAAAAGTTGGATCAAACTTCTTGTGTTGTGACGATCGATCAGCCACTTTATATTAAAGATAGGGACATTGTTGCCTCTGTGAATTCTGGAGAATTGTCGAACGTTATTGTTAGATTGGGCGGTTTTTATTTATTAATGTCATATTTAGGCACCATCGGTTATGTTATGAACAACAGCGGACTGTCCAATTTGTGGTCTATAGTTTACGGAGCAGCATCAGTACCTCACATGGTTTCTGGACATGCATATGCTCGAGCTATAAGAGCACATTTGCCAACATATAATGCAGGTACTCTAATTATCCAAACTGCTATTAAGGAAGCTTATAATAGTCCCACAGTAGTCGTCGTGGGACAGGATGTTGACCTTCTCATACTCATAATTGCTCTTTGTCCTTTTGATAAAGACATTCGATATCTAAGAGATGTTCAAGGAAGCATCAAAGAAAGGGCATATAGTTCACTCGATATTCAGAACTCGGAAGTCCTTCATAACTGTAAAAATAATATATTATTTGCTCAGCCATTCAGTGGATGTGATACGACGTCGACATTTTTTGGCAAAGAAAAAGTACAAACTGTAAACTTGATAAATACTAGAAGGGACTTGGACGATGCTTTGAATATATGTAATAATCCATCATCGATGAAGCCTGACATTATACGAGCTGGAGAAAAAATCACAATAGGTTTATACAAGACACCTGGTCAATCTAATCATGCAGTGCTATTATTTAAATTACCACCTACATCTGCCGCTTTAGAACAACATTCGTATCGCGTTTTCCAACAAATTCATTCCTGCCGTGGAGAAATTTTGAAGCCTAATGAATGGGGTTGGAAAACAATCAGGCAAATTTTAGTGCCAATTCCTACAACTGAGATACCAGCTCCTACTTCTATTCTTAACTTAATATCTTGCAGTTGTAAAAAGGGTTGCGGAAAACGATGCGGTTGTGCTAAGGTTGGATTAAAGTGTTCAACGATGTGCTCCATTTGTCATGGACAAGGATGTCTTAATTCAGTGGTAGAGGAAGAATTACCTGAAGATATTCCAATCATGGAATAAACAGCGGTTAGTTTTTGATGGATTAGGCCTCATGGGGAAACCACTTAAAAAAAAACGTGCCGGGGGCTCTACCTCAGCGGTGGTGTGGAAACGGGCTAGAATATAAAATATCGTTTTATCTGTTTTTGCGCGACTTCAGTATTCAACTCATATTTGTGAAGTTACGGCTCGACATAGGGAAAAATTGTATAGGACATAAACGATGTACAATTTTATAGCGAATAGTTTAAGTTCTATCCATCTTTATCACCAGGGTAACAGTTTTCGAGATAAATTAAAAAAACTAACAGGAGGTAACATTAGAGGGTGGTTTCTTAAGCTAAAGGGGATGAAGCACCCTCCTGTGAGGTGGGAACTCTTTTGATCTATATTCACTTTTCTCTAAGGAGTTCGTATCCAAATTTTTAAATTTTTATAAATTATTTCTCTTGAAAAATGTAATTTACGTCGACTGCAGGGTCCAGAGTCATAAACAATCAGAGCAGGCCAAAACCAACAGCAAGGCATGCAAGGCCAGAAAAAAAACAGATTGGAAAAGGGCCAACGAGATTGTAACATTTGAAAAAGTTAAATGGGCAATAGGGGAATTTCAACGTTATAAGTCCCCCGGATCAGATGGAATCTACCCAGTTCTGTTGCAGAAAGGGCAGGATATACTAATGCCACACATCTGCATTACGTGGGGTCACACGCCAGTAGTATGGCAAAGGACAAAGGTCGCCTTTTTGCTGAAAATAGGCAGGACACTTGACCAAACGCCAAAGTCTAACTTAATTCTTGCTTAAGACGGTGGAAAAACTTGTCGATCGGTATATCCGCGACAACATTCGATCAATCAATCAACTTTATTTCCAAATACAACAACAATTGTACAATATAGTGGACACACAATTATGCAACCTAGTTTAAACATGGTCATTAAAAAAATAAAATAAAATACAAAAGCATGCTGAAAACATGTAGGACACCCATCTAACAGTAGAACCGCATAAATTAAGACTAACAATAAAGGACCCTAACAATTGAAAAATTAAAAAGCGAAACTTAACACATAAACAAATCCTCCGATTCTCAGTCCCACTAAGCCGGGCTAAAGAGTGATCGTCTACCGTCAGTGTACCCCAGTCAAACTCCAAGAACTCTCAGGCCTCACATGGGCTTATATGGTGAAGTATTTTTTTAATTGCAAATTTAAATTTGTTGGAAGTTTACAAAGTTTTCTTTGGCATATTGGAGTGCTTGTTGGATATAAATTGCTGAGAGAGTTAATATTTTTAGGTTCTTAAAATGTGGACGGGAGGACTCCGATTGGTTTATTTTGGATAGGATTCTGATTGCTTTATGTTTTGTTGTTTGAATATAATTAACCACTCCGGGATGTGGCCCCATGCCAAGATGCCATTCATGATAAGGCTTTGGAACATGCCCATGTATGCAATTCTGCTGTATGTTGCATTGTTTTCATAACTAGAAAGTTTGCACTGGCCAGTTTGTTACCTAAACTGGTAGTGTGGGGCTTAAAAGAGAGCTTTTATCCAGTATAATATCAAAAATTTTAGTTCCTGATGGTTTATTTAAATTGAATTCAATATTTACAGTTTTATTCACATTAAGAGCTAGGGAATTTGAGTCGAATCAACTTTTTGCTTTTTGTTCTGAATTTTTTCTTTGAGCTGGTTCTAAGTCTCTATGTGAATTAAAGTAGGTTGTGTCATCGGCAAATTGGATACATTTTCCACCATCCAAACTAAGACAAAAGTCATTTGAATATATGATAAACAAAATAGGTTCCAGTATGGGTTAGTTTGGGTTAATAACAATTCAGTTAATTGTTGTCTTCTCAAGAGATAGGATTTTAGAAAGACTTTTGCATTCCCTCTTACCCCATAAGCTTCATTTTTTTGTAGTAAGGCCTTGGGTTCTCTCAACAAAACCCCTTAACGAGCGTCTATATGCGTACCAACCAGGAAAGTCTACAGATTTGGCCCGGGACGATCTAAATAGACTGCTGATGAAGGCAATAGACGATAAGGACATAGAGGATACTTTCAACAACTTACTGTGGGCCATTCTGGTAGATAGTCTACTAGACAAGATGTAAAATGAACGATACTTCTGCTTATACTACGCACACGACTTAGTCATGGTAGTCAGGACAAGGGCATGGGCTATGTTTCAACAAGAGCAAAAAAGGCCTTGAACATAGTAAGCAAATGGTGTGAAGAGGAGGATGTCTCGGATAATCCGCTGAAAACTACAATAGTCCCATTCACAAAGAAAAGAGCATTAAAGGATCTGAAAAATTCAATCTTCTTCTTCTTCTTCACCCAGGTATCGTAGTCCACTGCTGGACATAAGCCTCCCCTTTACATTTCCATTGTTTACGATCTTGAGCCACACTCATCTACTGACTTTCGATTCTTTTTATGTCATCTCGCCAACTTGTGGGAGGTCTTCCTGCACCTCGTCTGTCGTTTCGTGGTCGCCACCTATCATCATTGCGTCTAGCTACATGTCCTGCATACTGCCACTTTAGTTTCGCATTTCTTGTTATTATGTCTTCCACTTTCGTTCTTTTGCGGATATCTATGTTCCTGATGCAATCTGATAGTTTTATTCCCAGCATAGAGCGTTCCATTTCAGCGGGATATAACTCCCTTTTCCACGGAAGTCAAATGCCTAGGTGTCACTTTTGACCACTCGGGGACCGCATCTTATCAATGTCACTCAGAAAGCAATAATTGCACTGGGCAGATGCAGGAGACTTTGTGGAAGAAACTGGAGGCTGAGCCCTAAATTGAATCTCTGGTTGTACAAAATGGTGGTAAGGCCCATGTTAACCTATGGCTCTATAGCCTGAGGCATAAAGGGTAGTCAAACAGGTGCAATCAGGTAACTAGAAGGAGTACAAAGGCTCGGGGGCGATGATAACAACCCTAACTGCAGCACTGGAAGTCCTGCTAAATCTACCTCCATTACATAACCTCATACAGGGGAAGGTAAGAATGGTACAAGCAAGGCAACAAGCCCATCATTGTATGGGAAAGGCCCACAAGCTTGAAATTAGAAGACAGCGAGGACAGCAAGTATCGCTTCAAAATGCCATCAGACGAAACAACCCCCTTCTATGGGTTTGATAGAACTTTCTCAGTAGCAACTGTAGGTAGAGAAGAAAGAGAGGGGCTGCCTCCAATAACAGCAGACCAAGCATGGTATACCGATGACTCTAGGACCAGTAAAGGGGTGAGAGCCGGGGTCCACGGACCAAGGTCAAATATGTCCATACACATGGGGAGTCAAGCCACAGTGCTTCAAGCAGAGGTCGCGGCAATTCAACACTACGCCATGGAGATAGAAAAATTGAACATTAGAAAAAGGGGGGTAGTCATATACTTCAACAGTCTACTTCTTAAAAGCAGTTAGTGCACATAAGATCAGATCTAGACTAGTTAAAGACTGCATGAATGTCCTTGAAGAGGTTGGTCGTAACAATAAGCTCACCATTGCATGGGTTCCGCGATATGAAGGCCATCAAGTCAACAAAGAAGCCGATAAATTTGCAAAAAAGGCGCAAGCAATGTTACGTTGGGACCCGAGCCCTACTGCGGGTTGGCAGGAAGAGTCTTCAAAACAGCAGGTAAAATCTGGATAGATAAACAATCTCTAAACTGGTGGTTACTACTTAAGAAGAGTCGCAAGACGATAAGATTAATAGTGGGTCAGCTGACGGGGCACTGTAGAATGAACAGATACATGTAAAAGATCGGCCTGGCAAATAATAGCGGTTGTAGGTTCTGTCAGGAGGAGGAGGAATCTCCGAAACACGTGTGGTGCGAGTGTGAGGCTCTCTGCAGGCTCAGGTATGTAAGATTAGGAGAGACCAAACCAGGACCAAACCAGGACCAAACCAGGTACATGGAGGAGTCGGTACTCCATTTGTGGAGTCTGATTAGAAAGACCAGACTGGATGAGGTCCTCTAGGCATAGTTCGAAGTGCTACAATAAACCCGCATAAGTTGCAGCGGCAGAGGCGAGTACCAGCGCCAACTCCCTTCAATTCTATTCTATGTGAGTTCCGAAAAAATTTAAAATTCAAATATTTTCATTTTAACCTAAAACAAACCCAGGTATTACAGATTTACAACATTTACTGGATTACTTTGGAATACTCAAATCAACCAGTTTCAGCAAAATTATGTCAATTTTGTTGATTGGATATCATGCATACATTCACGCAAAAACACAACCGAAATATTCCATTGCAAATTGTAATCTCGCTTATGCCACCTTACTTACAACAATTAAGGTCAAAAATGTTTTAAATAAAAAGTAAAAGCAGTTTCTGATTTGGTAAACAGAACTTTCTTATTTCGGCAATGGAATGCCAGTTTGAAAATATTAAAGTTATTGTTATTATACGCGACTTAAGAGCTTGTTGCATGCATGTAGGATGATGGTAGATAATAATTGTGGTTAAACAACCTTAGTCAACAAGAGAGATATTGAGGTTTCTATGATTTTAAATAATGAGGTGACATAATCTTTATTTCGAGATTATTCTTAATAGCGTATTGTGCTAAATTTCAAGACGTTCGACTGAATGGCACGAACTACTGTTGTATTCAATTCCAAAAATGTCATGCTTTCTGGTTCCACTAACTGATGAACTTATTTAAAAGTCTGGAAGGCTCCTGAAAAGTCTGAAAAATCTGTTGATTTATTTGGGGCGCTTGTATATTATAATTCAATATTTGTCACTGTGTGTTAATTTTTCTTTCTTGATCTAGTTCAAGGGCGTATATAAGGGGGGGCATAAATAATATATAAATTAACAAAAGTTAAATTCAGAGCACATTACAAATTATGGGAAAATAAAATTTGAATTTGCTAAACTACTCATTTAGCGAATGTCATCAAGCAAAGAAAGGTTCTTTTCAGAACCAGCACTGACTATAGCAAGCACAAATATTGAGGGACTAACCGGAAATAAGCAGGAACTACTCTCGGAATTTTGTAGAAATACTAAATGTCATATTATGTGCATGCAGGATACGTAAACGACCCCAAACTGCCACCATCGTTCCACAGTAAAGTATGGAAGCCAGGTACAAACCCAGATGTGTGCTTCACTGGTACTAACCTTGAGGCTAGATGCACCAAGATGGTCTACAACCCTCTCCCCAAGACAAAGCATAGACCTGTCGGCATAAATGTCTACGCAGATATAAGACTACAAACGATACCTTTCAGAAGGCGTTTTAATTTCCCGAAGGCAAACTGGGAATCGCTAGGGCTCTGGATGACGCCGTGGATGGATTGGAACCTGTTCCCGAGAACTACGAGCAGTTTGTTGAGATAGTTAAGAGTATATCCAGAAAAACAATCCCCAGGGGATACAGACAACAATACATCCCAGGCCTATCCGCGAAATCTAAGAGTCTTCTAGACCAATACACAGAAATGCACGAAAAGGACCCGTTCAGCTACGAAACGATGGAAGTTGGAGACCTACTCATCAAAGAGCTAAGCCGCTCCCGACAAGAGAAATGGATCGAGACAATCGAAAAGCTGGACATGACTCACAGTAGTAAGATAGCGTGGAACATGGTCCAGAAACTCAATGCTGATCCAACAGAACATACACAAGCTAGTAATGTCATAGCCGATCAGATTGTCCATCAATTACTACTGATATCAAACATAGGGTAACAGAAACCTAGAACACGAGGCCCCACTTGTCAACACACCGTTCAGGACTCTAGACCGTAATGAGGCCATCAATAGCCTCAAAAATGGGAAGGCTGCCGGAGTGGATGGCATGTGCACAATTTGGGAATAAAACATTACAGTGGATTCTCATGCTAGTGAATACCTGCTACCTGACCAAACAAATTCCCAAACCTTGGAGGAAATCAAGGATAATCGCATTATTAAAACCTGGCAAATACCATAACGTCGCAAGTAGCTATAGACCCATTTCGCTATTATGCCATCTGTTCAAGCACTATGAATGCTATATATATGAATCTATGAATCCTCAATAAAATCCAGAATTTTGTAGACCAGAAACTGATTCCTCAATAGGGAGGATTCCGACCGGGAAGATCGTGTACAGGACAGTTACTGGCTTTGACAGAACGCATCGAGAGAGGTTTCGAAGAGAGAAATCAATCCGGAGTTGTCTTTGTGGATCTATCGGCTGCATATGACACCGTAAACTAAAGAACTTCAGAAGAACTTGCTAAAGTCTATAATGCTACTAAGGATTACAAGCTAACCAAAGTAATCGAATCCCTTCTACAGAATAGGAGGTACTATGTCGACCTGGAGGGCAGGGAAAGCAGGTGAATATTATAAAAGAATGGCCGTCCTCTCCCTAATGCTATCAGCCCACCCCTAATTATACGGAACACTTTCTCTATGCCGATGGCTTGGCCATCGCGGCCCAGGGAAACATTTCTCAGTAGTCGAGTAAAAACTACAGAACGCCCTAACCTAGATGTCCACCTACTACAGAACCAACTCCTTGAAACATAATCCATCTAAGACCCAGGTGTGTGCTTTTCATTTGAATATAAGAGCAGCCAGAAGGGAACTACATATACAATGGGACGGACTCGCCATATAACATACACCCCGCCCGAAATACCTAGGGGTAACACTGGACAGATCTTTAACTTATAAATTCCACTGTCAAAAGACCCGACGGAAGGTATCGACCAGGAACCAACGCCTGAAGAAACTAACGGGAAGCAAATGGGGAGCTGACTCTCACGTGATCAGATTTACTATGTTTCTCAGCTGCGAAGCACGCCTGCCCGGTATGGAATAGATCCTCACATACGAAACATGATACATGTCGTCTCATAACTGGCTGTATGAGGGCTGCACCACTGGGATACCTCTACAAGGCGGCTGGAAGCGAGGCTCCCCCGGCTCGCCGACTAGGGATAGAACAAGCTGAGAGATTCAAACAAACTTTCGACAACCGCCACTCGTTGTACAATGCTTCGGAACCAATAAGACGACTGAGATCACGAAAGAGTTTCCTGGGTGCAGTCCCTATGGAGCCACCGGATATATCCTCTACGCCAGGAACCTCCACCACAATCTGGAATGGAAAAATTGGAAAACTTTGAACCGCCTAGGAACAGGAGTCGCCCCAAAAAGACGAACCTAGCAAAATGGGGGATTATCGAAGAAGTAGACACCAGTGCGACTGCGGGGAGATGCAGACTATGGAACACCTATTAACCTGTAAGAACTGCCCAAACTCCTGCTCCCCCGAAGATTTATGGCTTGCCACAGATAATGCTTTGGACGTGGCCCGTATTGAGCCGATAGAATTTGATATGGATTCGGATACGAAAAAGTAAAGTAACGGGAGCGATTATAAACCTTAAACATGCAACGATCAGCACATTTTATCCTATAAAAATGCTAGGGAACCATCAATTCAGGAGCAGACTTTGTGTCTCACCTAAAACCAGCTTCTGGTTCTAACCTATCCTTTTCTTCTCACCCTAATCTGAGCTTGGCTTGATCACATGATCGCGAGGTCCAAGTAAAAGTCAAAGTTCTGAGAAAGATAATTTTCAAAGTAGAATCAGTAGATCAAGTGTCACTTTAAGTGAAAAGCTAACTGTAAATGAAATACAACCAAAACGCTTAAGGCAAACTATATTTATAAAACAGTGACCAAAGACCTATAAACAATTTATAAATACACCTCGATCGAGCTATGTTCCTGCATGCTAACCAAGGCGTGGCGTCACGGATAAAACCTATCGCGAAAATATGTTGCCCAGACAATTTCTTCCCGTAGTCTATGCAAAGCCATATGATGTTATAAGATCTTTAAAGTTCTTATCATCAACATTGATACTATAATCTCCCACTAAAACAATTCTCTTGTCACCACCTAATTCAACTTTTGAAAATAATGAAAATTTTGTAGATGACGATTATAAAAAAATTCAGTGAATATATTAGAACCAAATCCTATTTCTCCCAGAGATTTGTAATTATTATAAAATTCGCATCTGCTCGTTTTACAACAGCTGATCGAAATAAAGTACACATCGTTTGCTAATCACTTGTATCTTTGAAGTCCTCCTGAATATAAACAGTTGTAAAAATACCGATTTAGATTGTAATAAGATTAATATGTATGTATGTCTGAGATATTATTTCAGACACGTTTATTTTTCGTGCTGGTGGGATTCCATTTCACACTAGACGTATTTGGATAAACTTATGTAACATATTTTTCATGTTTGATAACATAATACTACCATACGTTGTCGACTACATAAAGTTCTAAATATTTTTTTTATATGATTTGTAGACTAGCTTTGATTTTCAGGCGCGTTATTTGGCGTTGATATACTAAAGTAAGAGTTTTTTAAATCAAATTGTCTACCCATAATTTTTGGGTAATGACATGCGAAAGCAATAAAAGCTATTACATTATTGAGTGCCAAATTTCGTGAAGTAAAACAAGTAGCAAAAGCCATTTAAGGAGCTTTATAAATTTATGCATCCATTATTTATGGCCACTCCTTGGAAGATGATGGTGCTTTATCCCAAACGATCATTGCCTCCTTTTAGATTGAGTTGATCTTGCCTCTAAACCAGTCAGCATTGAATTTTTTTTATGATCAAAGAAGACACGTCGGCATATTCATCCAGGATTCACCCTTAAAAAGATATAATTTATACACAAAATAAAGAAAATGATGATGAAATTATCGTCTTCCAGTCTTGGAATCATTCTTGTACCCATTAGAACACAATTTCTTTGAAAGTGTCATATTATCTTAGACTGTCGAATGTCATGCAAATATCGCAAAAGACTCCAGCAGAATATTTCCTATAAACTACAGTTATGGTTGAATCTTTTGGAGAAATCCAAATTGAAACCAGGATAATAATTCTTCTCCAAATAATGCCCCAATTTGCCTATAAAACACTATTCAGTCAGCTTGAAGAAAACCGATAGCTTTCAATCTAATGCCCATCCCCTTTTTTTGGAATTGGAATCATCTAAATTTTTAAAATAACAGGAAATTCTCCTCTTATGAAATCCAATAAGGATTCTTACTAAAGGTCCAAAGACTTCTTTTAACGGAAATCCTGCTGCTATCTCGTCAGACCCTGTTGATTTTTCATTTTTAATTATATTTTTCATTACAAACTGAGACGTATCTGAAGATTCTGACTTAATTTTGTTAGATGACGAGTTATTAGGTTTCTTTTAATTCCCTTATCATTTTTATCAGAGTAACTCTTGCTTATGATCAGTTCATTCAGGGATTAACAAACATGTCCAAGTAATTTTGGATGGTGACCAAAAAGTCCTGAAAATAAAACCAGTTTGGCAGTTCAGATCATGGTCACTGATTCTGATGTAATATAAAACCAGAAGCGATGATTCTAAAAACTTTATTGGCAAATATTGTTCCTCGTGTGATTCAACAAACAGCTAGGCTTCCCCCTGTTGATATATCCTACTTCACATACAGTGTCGTAGTATTAGACACATTGGGTTTCCTTTAAAAGCTTCAAAAAATTAATATTTCTGGTTGGATGCGGTTTTATTTAGGCCTCTATTAACATAATGAGGCACAACAAGTTTTTCATCCTCTGAAAACTTATAAAATAGTTCTTTGGTCCGCTGATCATTTCATCTTTGATTCCTAGATGCAAATAATAATCGCCTGGTGAATTAGGCCGATAAAGTAAAATTTGTTGCGCAGTTACATATTCGACCGTTCTAGAAGCATTGGTTGCTCCAGGATTAGTGTTATCTAATCATCGTTTGGACCAGACATTCTGTTATACATTACTAAGGAGTAACAGAATATTGGTTCTCAAAATTATCAGAAGTGTAAAAAATGTTCAAGAACATCATGTAGATCGGCCAGTGTCGGATTCAGCCTCTTTCAAGAGGTCCACCTACCGACTTAAAACTTCTCCTCTGATCTCTTCAGCTTATACCCGGAACCGCCTCCGTCAGGCATAACATCAGGTATCCGTCTTCTATTCTCCTCTCTCCTCCTTCTCCTTTATCCCCATCATATTTTTGACATATTGATATATTAAAGTCCATTTTTCTTTGGATGAATCATCTCCAGTGTTAAGTTATTTGTATTTATTGTCACGTCCATGTTTATTTCCAGTGCCATTCTTTTCAAAATAATATATTTATAGGTAACCCACACTAACCAAAACTAATCCAAACTTCAACCTCTGTCTGGTCTACCAGTTCATCTTTTAACCAGACAGCGGCTTAATTTCTTATTTTTGAATAAAATTCAAAAATAGAATATTCATCATCATTTTCATTTATTCTAGCATGAACCTTCTTTCATCAACCTCCAACCTGCTGGTTTCTGCTAGTCTTTTAATCAATATGATGTTTATCAAGAAGACGTCTATTTTTCAGTTGATACTACTGAGCATTCAGCCTAGTTGGAAAGTCATCACCAAGATCTCATTCATACGGCTCTGTATGGAGCATATTCCTCACCAAGTAATAGCACATTAGCTCTTAGGGCATTGGCAATTTGGGTTAAACTGGCCTATAATTTGAAGATTCATTGATGGAGTTATAGTGATCGAATTCCACACATATATTCAGAAATCTTTTAGCTTTTGGTATATGATTGCTAAACGTGGCATTATCGTCTACAGATGTTGTCATGTAGAACCTTTTGCATAAATGTTCTATATTTTTCTTCTCAGTATATTTTAGACGTCTAATTCCCTTTTTCTCTTGCAGTTATAGGAAGTGCCTTAAAATATTGAACCCTGGTTCAACGGGATTATTCTTGATTATTTTCTTCTTTGAAGACTCAAGCAGCTGTCTCCTCAAATAAAGCAAACACCGCAAGACCTGACTTATCATGACAGGGCAAACACTGATTCTGGTCTCATCCATAATCGTGCTGGGCATCAACGCAGAAAATAATATGTCTTGGCGTAATCAGGTCACGAAAATCGCTAAGGCAGCAGCACAAAAGGTAGGAGCAGGATGACGCGGGCCAAATCCTTGAGACATCTGTCGTGAAAGTATCTGTAAAAACAGGAGCATATCGGCCACATGTCTGAGGTGTTCCAGACTATCTAGACTCCGGATTAACTCCGGTTTGCCGACGAGATGGACAGCTCCCTTCTGAATGGAATCCAGCAGCTTTAGGGTAAGCTTTGGTGCGGCACTCCAGATGTGTGATCAATATCTGATTGATCTTATTTGCGCGTTGTAGAGCAAGAGCAACTGCTGCAGTGTATAGAGTTTTTTGTTGCGAAATAGCGCACCAGCTTCTGAGAGGCTGATTTTACGATGTTAGCAACGTGGTCATTCCAGGACATATTGCTGTTACCCAGTGGTCCGATTGACGAGAATGAAGGAATGGTCGATCCTGCCATAATGATGTCAGGACCCGCCATATTAGCCCTCTTGGCAAACGTGGCTGCTTGGGTATTTGCTGCATTGAACTGGACCAAATTTCTGTCATTCCAAGTTTGAACTTTCTCCAGGTCATGATTAATTGCTGTAATCTGCTCCTCTCTGCTGTGATAAGTCTCAGTCGCTGGTAAAGGTGTTTCTGACCTACATTGGGAGACAAGGGTACTGTCATCTGCAAAACTGTAAACAGGATTATTCGTTTCGGTCAGCAGGTAATCAATATAGATGAGGCACGCCCGCGTTTATGGTGAACTTGTCTGAAACTGCAACGTGCAGAGATCGGTTCTTAAGGAAACTGGTCAGCCAGCTGCAGAGAGAGATAAGACCATCTTTGGAATACTGTTCCCATGTATGGACCTCGGCACCCAAACACTTGCTCAAGATTATTGACTCCATACATACCAACCCTATGAGCAGGCGAGCTTCAGAAAAGGCATGAGTACAATAGAACATCTCCACACCGGCACCGTAAGGATACTGAACGAAAAAGCAACGGAATATATAATCCCAATATGGGTCGCCTTCATAGACTTTAGAAAGGCCTTCGACACAGTTGAATTTTGGGCAATTATCAGGTCAATGAAAAATGCAAGAATAAGACCAACGATATATTAACATTATACAGACACTAAATGACCGCTCAAAAATGAAAGCAAAGCTACATGAAGACACTGACGAAATCCTAGACAAGGAGACATTGTGTCACCCAAATTGTTTACACTGGTGCTAGAGGATGTTTTCAAAAGCCTACACTGGGAAGACAGAGGAATTAATATATCGGGAAAAAACTCGGTAACCTAAGATTTGCTGATGACATTGCCATTTTTGCCCCAAACAGTGAAGAAAACACATGCTTATAGAACTATAACACGAAGCAAGAAAAGTAGGCCTATAAATGAACATTTCTAAAACCAAATTCATGACAAACCAACGGAAAAACATGGAGAGTATAAATGTGCTAGGACAACAAGTAGAGAAAGTAACTCTTATGTCTACCTAGGTCAAGCAATAACATTGGGAAGAACTAATCAAGAACTTGAAATTAACCAAAGATTACATCTAGATGCGACACGTCTTCAACTCCAATCTACCCCTCAAACTAAAAACCAAGGTTTACATGGAATGAATTCTCCCAGTAACAACCTACGGATGTGAATCATGGGTTCTAACAAAGAAAATCCTAAATAAATTAGAGATACACCAAAGATCAATAGAACGCTTAAAGATCATAAAACCAATGAGTGGATAAGAAATAGAACCAAGGTCGAAGATATAGCGAGGCGAATATGTAGTCTTAAATGGAACGGGGCCGGACATGTTGCTCGAAATACAACCAATTGGAGCGGAAAAATAACAAGATGGAGACCTTGGGAGGAGAAACGAAGCACCAGCAGACCACAACCAAGATGGTATGATGACATCAAAAGAACAGCCGTACTTAACTGGTACCAAGTGGTACAGAACAGGGAAAACTGTAAAAATATGAGACAGACCTATATCCAAAGAATAGAAAACGGCTAGAAGAAGAAGAAGAAGAAGAAGAAGAAGAAGATACAGAGGAATGCAATCCGTTTTGTGGATGATTCAAGGTTGACTAAAGACCTTGTTAGCCTTGAAAGATGAAGAAAAGTGGCGGACCTATCTCTTTAGTATTGATACTACTACGGAAGGTGTTCGAACGATTTCGCCCAGAGTTGTGCCAAACAAAAACACCCGTCAGACACAAGCTGCTGAGCAACATGGGTATCAGTTGCGATCAGCTAGGACGTCGCTGTCACGGGACTCTTTTATCTGGAGAACTGCCCTATTTATGGATTTAATAAACCTCTAGCGGATTGATAGTGGATTAGCCTTTAGTGATCCATGCTTCCACTCCACAAAGAAAAAAAATGCTAGTCATAACATTAAACTAATGGGAATCGTAAACAGAAATTAAGTATTTGGTCATTCTGTTCTGACCTTCTTGTTCTGCCTTCTATTTCGATTTCTGGATTAAATCTAGGATGTATTTTCAGAGCCTCTAGCAAATTGATAATAGATTAGCCTTTAAGAAGAATCCACGCTTCCATGATACAAAGAAATAGTACTATTCATAACATTAAACCAGTGGGAACTCTAAACAGAAATGGAGTATTTGGACATTCTGTTCTGACTTTCTAATTCTGTCTTCTATTTCGATTTCTATATTTAACCTGACTGAATTGAGAGTGGATTAGCCTTTAATTAAGGATCCACGCTTCCATGCCACAAAGATATAGTACTATTCATAACATTAAACCAGTGGGAACCCTAAACAGAAATGGAGTATTTGGACATTGTATTGTGAATTCTAATTCTATCTTCTATTTCGATTTCTGGATTAAATCAAGCATATATCTTTGAAACCTCTAGCGCATTGACTCAATTGATAGTGGAGCAGCCTTTAAGAATCCACGCTTTTATGACACAAAGATAAAGTACTATTCATAATATTAAACCAGTGGGAACCCTAAACAGAAATTTAGTACTTGGACGTTCTGTTCTGACTTTCTAATTCTGTCTTCTATTTCGATTTCTGGATTAAATCCAGCATACACTTTCGAAACCTCTAGCAGATTGATATTGGATTAGAAAAGAGACTATTCATAACATTAAACCAGTGTAGTGTGAACCAAAGAGAGAAATCGGATCCTGTTTGAACATTCTGTTATAAATTTCCAATTCTGCTTCTGACTTCAATTTAGCATTTATAGGACGCATTTATTATTTACTTTTTATAAATGTCCTTCAGATTTTTCATAATCTGCGAGTAATTAACAGCCTTAAATGTAGTTTTCCGTATCTTAATCTTAAGATGCAATGCTTAAACCAGCAAGAAATTGGACATCGGATGTTGCTCATTAGAAGGTTTTATAAACAAATAAAAAATGCGGAAACGACCAAACTGGCACTGTGATAATGGCGTTTAAAATTATTGGTTTTCCCAATAATCCGTAATCGAGATCTACAAGCAACAAGAGCAGTAGCCGACAAAGAAATTGCGAAAACATACACACCTAAATACCAAACACCTTTCATCGAGATCTAATATCGAGAGAGCGTCTGGCTTTACAAAATTGTTTATGGGATTCCCAGTCTAAACAAAAATTCTTTGCCTGCATGTGCACTTAATAAATTTGTTAATTATAGGATTTCCATTTGGTATAATTTAATTAACTTCTATTGATTCAAGAAGCAATAGTGACGGTTTATTTGAAGCCGCGCCAATGATGGAGAACCGATTATTTATGCGCGTTTATTGAGGAGAAATGTATGATGTAACGATTATAGCGAGCGATTGAAATGAGGAAGCCGAGCACTTTATTGATTTTGATGATGCCTTTGATCTTACAAATGCTCTTTACATAGAAACACCATAAGATTTTTCTTATTTATGGTATTCATGTATCTACAATTTACAGCATTGTGTAATTTATCGAAAATATGAATTTGTATATTTAATGTTACAATGTCTCTGGTTCCTGTGTTGTTAGCGACCAATAACCAACAACCTTCTTTCTTATTACGACAGCTTTTTTACACAACGTGCCCCAGTAGCTCTTTAGGTGAGCACTTTCTGTGAACAATTCCTTGGAGAAACCCGTTTTTGAATCTTGTACTTTTGCTTTTTTGAAATCCGCTGATAGGGATAGCAATTCAGCAATATTTCCTAATATAGACTTACCTTAAGTAAACGAACCCATCTTTGAAGGTAATTAACGGTAAGTAAACACAACATATAGAAATGATAAATGCTTCCTTATTTCAGTAATTTAGGCCATAATGTTACTAAGCATTCTTACTATTAGAATCAAAGTGAATAAAATAGACTATAAAATCAGGCAATTACTGAAGTATCCTGTATATAGCCGATAATTCCATCGTAAAATATGTTTTATAAAGTTTTCAAATTAGAACTAGTATAAAATCTATAACGGTACTCTAAACAGGTCATTAAAAGACAACTAATTGGTTGTTCTAATGTAACAGGGTACTTGTATTAGAATTTTCACTGAGTCAATGTCCGCCAGACATTAAACTAGTAACTGTAAAAATATTTACTGTCACTAGCAATGGAAAAACGAGTTAAGACGGATCTGCAATAAAATGGGCTTCAATTAGAATATCAATGGAAAAATAGAAAATTGAGCATACTCCTTATTCCTCTGAGCTATGTTTAAGAGGGATATTTGATCACGCATATATACTGGAAGAACAAGGTAATGATCATGATTACCATGATCCATTTAGCGGGCTTCCGTATCTCGAAGCATTTCTGGGATTTCCATTTGAGAGAAAAACCTAAGGTCTTGGTTTCGTATGTAAATTGAGAAGTGGTCGCTTTGCTGAAATATATAAAAGAAATTCCTTCTCTGGACAATAACCAACTTTAGCAACCCACCAAGCCTACAGGACGAGCTAGTCTCATTATTTTAAAGAATGGTTTATCCAGTTATAAATCCGCTTTGACCTCTTCGTTTACTAGGAAATATACACTAGCATAATAACACTAATATATTCTGTAACAATAGTCCTTCTCTGAAGATTTGTCTGTTTCAATGTTAGTTCAGTGGTTGCGGATATGGTAAATACAATTTCCAGTATAAATTATGATAAACCTAATGATTTTTTGGTTTTGCCTACTTCATCCAACCTTATCTCGAATATTGATAACGAGATTAATAATTGTGACAATAGAGATGGTAAAAGGGATAAGAGTAATAACATTATTAGTATCGTAAATAAAGGTCAACATTTTTTATATCCAGACCTGTCAGAGTTAAAAAGAATGAAATAGCAAATTTAAATGCTGAAACTGGAAACTTTACCATATGCCATACAAACATTCAAAGTATCACAAATAAATTGGATGAAATAGGTGAAATTGGTTTGTTTTGTGTTACGGAACATTGGTTAAGGTCTAATTAATGTTCCAAACTTTACTTTGGTTTCGCATTTTTCTAGAAAGGTACACCCAAAGGAGGTTCTGCAATATTTGTTAGTGACAAATTACAGGGTAAAACTAAGTCAGTTAAATGTCCGAAAGACTATTCTGATGAGGGTTGTATAGTGCTGTGTGCTGTTACTATGGCTTTAAAAATGGCAGTACTTTGTGTTTATAGACCCCTTAAGGGAAATTTTGATATTTTTATTGACTGTCATACTAAAGCTGTCGAGGCGCTCCTTCGAACTAGTAATTTCATTGTTTTGTGTGGTGATTTGAACGTAGACTATACTATAGATTCAAACCATCGGGATCTTCTTTGTGATTTGTTTTGTTCATACGAACTAAAACCAACCACTTCTGATTACATGCGGATAGCTAGAAATCAGTTTGGTGATGTTTGTAGGAGTGCTGTTGATTATTTATGTACAAACTTGCCTGATAATAAATACATAAGTACCATTAAAAACTTTCATGTAAGCGATCATCTGTCTCATGTTCTAATTGTAAATGAAAATTCTGAATTAACTGTTGCAAATGAAAACTTACACGTTTATCGTAGAGATTTTTCTCAAAATAATATAGATATGTTTGTCGAGGAGCTCAGGAATGTTGATTGGTCATTTTTATGTAATATAAATTGTGTAAATACTATGTGGGATAACTGTTTTGATGTCATAAAAAGGTGCCTTAATTCTTATTGCCCAGTAAAAAAGCGTATACATAAACTATCGCTGATAACAAGGATAGAAAGTGATACTTAAGGCAAGAGCTGAACGATTTATATATTTGGCAGAGGGATACAAAGTATAATAATCTGCAGAAACTTTATACTGCAAGAAAAAAATATTATAGGCAAGAAATCCGAATTGCAAAAATAAATTATTACTCTAATCGAATTAATAAAGCAGAAAATAAAACAAAAGGTATTTGAAATTGTATTAACACGAATTTAAACAGAAATCCTAAAAAAGTTACTCCTATTAGTCGACGTAAATTAGATTTTTCAAGAGAAATAATGTATAAAAATTTAAAAATTTGGGTACGAACTCCTTAGAGACACGTGAATATAGATCAGAAGAGTTCCCACCTCGCAGGAGGGTGCTTCATCCCCTTTAGCTTAAGAAACCACCCTCCAAGGTTACCTCCTGTTAGTTTTTTTAATTTATCTCGAAAACTGTTACCCTGACGATAAAGATGGATAGAACTCAAATTATTCGCTATAAAATTGTACATTGTTTATGTCCTATACAATTTTTCCCTATGTCGAGCCGTAA
The DNA here is from genome assembly GCA_016904865.1 of Pissodes strobi. Lineage (NCBI taxonomy): Eukaryota > Metazoa > Arthropoda > Insecta > Coleoptera > Curculionidae > Pissodes > Pissodes strobi. Next base: position 12,120 of record MU185723.1, on the reverse strand, counting down.
TTTCACAAATACGGGTTGAATACTGAAGTCGCGCAAAAACAGATAAAATGATATTTTATATTCTGGCCCGTTTCCACACCACTGCTGAGGTAGAGCCCCCGGGACGTTTTTTTTTAAGTGGTTTCCCCATAAGGCCTAATCCATCAAAAACGTACCGCTGTTTATTCCATGATTGGAATATCTTCAGGTAATTCTTCCTCTACCACTGAATTAAGACATCCTTGGCCATGGCAATTGCCATGGCCAAGGATCGTTGAATACTTTAATCCAACCTTAGCACAACCGCATCGTTTTCCGCAACCCTTTTTACAACTTCAAGATATTAAGTTAAGAATAGAAGTAGAAGCTGGTATCTCAGTTGTAGAAATTGGCACCTAAATTGTTTTCCAACCCCATTCATTAGGCTTCAGATGTAGGTGGTAATTTAAATAATAGCACTGCATGATTAGATTGACCAACAAATTTATTAAATGAAATGAATCTAAATTGGTTTAACGACGTAACAGTACGAGGTGCCTTGTATAAGCCTATTGTGATTTTTTCTCCAGGTCGTACAATGTCAGGCTTCATCGATGATGGATTATTACATATATTCAAAGCATCGTCCAAGTCTCTTCTAGTATTTATTAAGTTTACAGTTTGTACTTTTCCTTTGCCAAAAAATGTCGGCGTCGTATCACATCCACTGAATGCGTGAGCAAATAATATATTATTTTTACAGTTATGAAGGACTTCCGAGTTCTGAATATCGAGTGAACTATATACCCTTTCCTTGATGCTTCTTTGAACATCTCTTAGATATCGAATATCTTTATCAAAAGGACAAAGAGCAATTGTGAGTATGGGAAGGTCAACATCCTGTCCCACGACGACTACTGTGGGACTATTATAAGCTTCCTTAATACCAGTTTGAATAATTAGAGTACCTGCATCATATGTTAGCAAATGTGCTCTTATAGTTCGAGCATATGCATGTCCGGAAGCCATGTGAGGTACTGATCCTGCTCCGTAAACCATAGACCACAAATCGGACAGTCCGCTGTTGTTCATAACATAACCGATGGTGCTTAAATATGACATTAATAAATGAAAACCGCCCAATCTAACAATAACCTTTGACCATTCTCCAGAATTCACAGAGGCAACAATGTCCCTAGCTTTAATATACAGTGGCTGATCGAACGTCACAACAGAAGAAGTTTGATCCAACTTTTTGGTCTCCTCTGCGGCATATTTTAAAACATTGAAAAGGGGATGAAGCACCCTCCTGAGGGGTGGGAATTCTTTTGATCTATAATTGGATGTCTATTACGACTCTGTATTGAAATTTTCAAAACTTTATAAATTATTTCTCTTAGATGGCAAAGTTATTGCTAATTTACGTTGACTATATTGCCTTGAAGCTAAATACTGTTGTATGTACTGAACCTAAAAAAATTACTGATCATTTTGCAAATTATTTTAGTCTGGAAGCACGCACTAGGTTGGTTGAATCTTATAGTCAAAATTTATTACAGGGTGGCTCGAATTCGTGTCTATGTATGAGGAACTCGAAAATCGTAAGAGATACAGGGTCGGTCAAATTAAGGCAAAATTGCGCATTTAGGTGCCTAACAATATGCAGTTTAAAAAGTTTTAAAATTGCGAGTATTTACGGAGATATCCGAAAAAAACCGAAATTTTAAAAAATCGTTTTATTTTTTCCTGGGCTTATTTAAAAACGCATTTCAAATGTTATTGCACTTTTGCATTGCCACTTTTTCCCCTCTAGCCAATGATGGTATCCAGTTTTAAATCCGACGTTTCGTCTTTAAGGGATCATCATTAACTTTCTTTTTTTAAATACGAACTTTATTTTTTTTATCGTTTTTCAGATGGTATCGGCGTTATAAATATGAGTATGTGTTTTTATTTTTTTATTTCTTTTTTTAATATTTATTATTATATATATTTAGCTTTGGCGTAATTTTAAATAATTTAACTTTTAAAATTTTTATATTCTATAAAAATATTTTATTTGGTTTTTTGTGTTAGGGCTCAAATTTTCCACTTAATACAAAAACAAAATAAAATATTTTTATACAATATAAAAATTTCAAAAGTACCTACCTTAAGTTATTTAAAACTACGCCAAAGCAAAATATATAATTTAAAAAATAATAAAAAATAAAAGCAAAAAAAATAAAAACACACACTCATATTAATGCAATGCCATCTGGAAAACGATAAAAAAAATTAAAGCTCGTATTAAAAAAAGAAAGTTGATGATGATCCCTTGAAGACGAAACGTAGGATATCAAACTGGATACCATCATTGGATAGAGCGGAAAAAGTGGCAATGCAAATGTGCAATTCAATTTGAAATCCGTTTTTAAATAAGCCCTGGAGAAAATAAAACGATTTTTCAAAATTTCGTTTTTTTGCGGATATCTCTGGAAATACACGGAATTTTCACACTTTCTAAACGGCATGACATATTGTTAGGCGCCTAAATGCGCAATTTTGCCTTAATTTGACCGACACTGTATCTCTTACGGTTTTCGAATTCTCCATACATAGACACGAATTCGAGCCACCCTGTACATCCAGCAGATTGTTGCATAATTCAATCTTTATATCTGATCTCACTGAGGTGGAAGTCTAAACGGTCATAAACTCTTTAAAAAACAAAAATTCTTCGGGATTTGATGACATAAATAATAAAATATTATAATGTATATACGGCACGGCTTTAGAACAGGTTATTCCATTGAAGCTGCATCATATGATTTGTTAAATTTTATATGCTCTGAACTGGATAGGGGAAAATATGTACTGTGTTTAATGTTTGACCTAACCAAGGCATTTGACACAGTCTGTAACAGCTCATTGATGAGCAAACTGTACAATATAGGTAGTAGATGCAATATGTTTGAACCTATTAAATCTTTTATGTCCAATAGAACAATGAGCTTTAAATATGATGGTGCTGTTTCGGAAAATAAAAGAGTTTCACTGGGTGTTCCTCAGTGCTCTGTTCTGAGTCCATTATAATTTATGACCTATATAAATGATTTATCTAATTTTATTACTGCAGGAAAGGTGTCTATGTTTGCTGATGATACTACTATTACAGTATCAGCAGATAGTCCGGAAGAGTTAAAAGTCATTGGTGATAGTGTGTGTGAAGAATTTCAGATATGGTGTCAACGTAATCAGTTGATTCTAAATTCAAAAAAGACTGTGTGCATCAATTTTCATATCCACTGTTGCCTATATTTAAGGATAATTTTGGTGTTGGCATTTCTGCATATTCGAAGTTTTTGGGATTATGGTTGAATGAGCGTATTACATTTGAAAAGTATATTGATCATGTTTGTAACAAACTAAATTCCGCTTATTTTGCAATTCTACAAATAAAAATACTAGTACAGCAGGCAATCTTTTAAACGTGTATTACGGATTAGCATACAGCAATATGCTTGGGGTAGAGGGTCCCAAGTCAATAGAGTTTTTATAGCTCAAAAATTAATAATTAGACTCATATTTAATCTGAAACCGTGAGATTCTTGCAGGCCCGTGTCCAAGATGCACAAGATTTTTACCTTCAGTTCAATCTGTATTTATAGATGTTTGATGTTTACTAAACAACATTTTAATTCTTTTAAAACCCTGAGCGAGTCGAATAGGTATAGTATAAGAAATAGCAATATTATTGATTACCCCAGACACCGGACTACTTTTTATGAATGTTCTCCATATTATAGCTGTATAGCTCTATACAACAAACTCCCATCAGAATTGCGAAGGGTGGATAATGTAAATACTTTTAGGACTAAGATTAAATCGTTCTTAATGGAGAAGTGTTTTTATTCGCTTGATGAATGTTTTTCTTAGTAGGTTTTATAATTGGAATGGTTGTTGGACTGTATGTACAAATGCTTGTCTTGTCTTTGTTAGTTTTTTATTTTTTTCTACTATTTTAAAAATACTTTGTATATATTTTTTGTGTAAATCCTGTAAAATTTGATGCACATTGAACATAATTACTTATTTTGTAAGTAATATACCTAAATAGGTTATAAGGATTTGACTGGTTTCCACTGCATGGAAACAACTAATTTTAGTATCTTTTTATTTTTGTCATTATGTAAAATGTATTGACGAAACCAAAACTGTAATAATTAATTATTCTATTCTATTCTATTCTATTCAACGGTAAAATAAACCTAGCACAGCGTAGGAGCCAAGTCAGATATATAAGGTAAATAAGAAAGGCATGGAATGAATATATGTAAGGGAAAGTTGAGATTACAGGTAGTTTTGACCCCTTCTGTCATGGCATTGTATCACCTTTTCCTTTGTTTAAAATTGATAAAATGATGTCACGATGTTATTTTGACGTTATTTTGAGGTTGCTAGGCTCTTGCTGTTATGACAGATAGAGGGCGCAGTAAATACTAGTGCCCACATATGACATTGTTCCCTATTTTAACCATCGGACAAACAGCCTGTTTTGATTGGATTTACCCCGAGTTCCCAGCTAAGTATTTGGTTCTTGAAATTCCTTAACGACATCCTTAACATGGCCGTACTACCACCAGACTTTACGGGAACACCTACTAACCCAAAGTAACCCAAACAAAGATATTTGCTATTCTGAAACCAGGAAAACCAAAGGGACTCCCTGAAAGCTATCGCTGCTCTACGCAGTTCGAAAGGCTACCCGTATATGCTCTGCGGTCGATGCGAAGATCCCAGAACAACAGGCTTGGTTAGTATACAAACCACTCAGATCTATACCATGTCATTAGCAACCTACTAACAGATTACTCCAAGAGCTGGCATGCCAACAAGTGGAATTCAATGACAGCATCCTAAACATATGGTTTAGAACCCTCAAGGAATCCTAAGTACTTAGACGTGACACTCGATCTCATGTCCCTGTGTGATGGCATCAACTTGTTGGGTCTTTATCATGGAATTTTTTGGGATTCCTTGCTGATTCTGTAAGAATAAATTGATGGTTGTTATTTGTAGCAGATCCATGATATGAAAAGGGAAACTCAATTGACTAAGACCAATAATTTCTCTTGAAATGTTTTCCTTATTTAAATTATTTCGTTAGACGATAAGATTGCATATGCATCTAAAGTACTTTTCTGCATATTCTTCGGCGTTTGACAAGTTGATAAAATTTTCTATCTTACTTGGTGTTTGAGGAAACGTATTTTTTGTATCATAACTTGAGTGCAGCGTTATTTATTGATCTTGAAATAAATACAAATTCGTTGATCCCCGGAATTGGCTTTTGCAATATTTTCTACACATTCCCAAAAGACTTTGTAATGCTTCTTTTCCATCTGGCTCAAGGAATATTTTTTACATTTTCATTTCTGGTTCTCGAATACTGACTCTCCAAATCTCAAATTTCTACGGCTAGTAAGCATCCAAGATGTTGAAAGATTCGGATATTGCTGATCTGTTTGCTTTTCCTGCCTCTTGTCAGATATCTTAAGAGCTGCTCGTCAGCATCCAATGTAATATTTGTTTTCAAACTTGTAACTTAATCCCTGTTTAGAAATAACACTTGGTATTACTTTCCAGTAAAAGGTTTCCTGTATTTCCGCAAAAGCTTGGAAAATGATATATGATACCCAAATCCATTTGATGCTTGCCATATAATAATAATAATTAACATCCACATTTGTGCAGTTTTTGGATAAAGGAATGAGCATTTGGACGAACATGACACAGATACGATGTAAAATTTTAAAAACATTCATATCTGCGTTATGATGCAATACTGCAAAACTATACCTCCGTAACACCCTCTTTTGGAAAGAGTTATAGGGAAAATAAGTGAAGAGGAGCTATTCAAAGATCATTATTGGTTTTAAACTGACAAAAACGCCCTAAGAGTGTTTAATATTGATCAAAACTTGAATTCTTCCAAAATTTGGACAAAGGTTCCTGTACTGGACAGTTTTGTAGAATATAGTTCTTCTGGAAATTATTAGGTAACAATGGACTTAAATACTATAAAATTGATACTAAATAATATTCAACTAAATCATGCTTGGTTAATATACGAACCACTCAGAGCTATACCATGTCATTAGCAACCTACTAACAGATTATTCCAAGAGTTGGCATGCCAACAACTGGAATTCAATGACAGCATCCTAAACTAAATCAGATACCTCAGGAAATCCCAAGTACTTAGGCGTGATACTGGATCAATCACTAACAATCAACTTACAAACGTGGAACCGCTGTTGGAACAACAAGAGCAGCAACACTTGAAACAGCAGCTCTCGTCTTGTTGTACCCTGACTTTATCCTATTTCGATCAACAATGCATACACCACAAAAATATATGTGCAGCTTAACCAAACAATCAGTAATATCATACCACCAGATATCCGAAGAACCGCAACTCTCATAGGAAAATAATAGCTAACATGGACCTACCAATCCATACTGATAACCAATACCTAACAAGGTAATACCATAGGCTCAAATCAAGAGATCTAGCTATTCGATTAGCACTAGAATAGAATGAAACATTTCATGCGACTCATAAATGGGTTAGTACGTGGACGAAAGTCACAGGAGACCATTACATCCACCATGACGATGTACGGATCCATGGATACATTGACTTACCACGTCGACTACAGTAAATCCTCAACCGAATTAGGAAAGGTTGCGGGAAATATGCTGATTCTCAACACAAATAGGCCAGAGCTGATTCGCCACAATGTGATTTTGGATCCCAGTGGCAACCTGTCCGCTATGATTTCATGAGGGCTACACCAGAGGTAAGCGAATGTTAAGACGAAAACTTCAAGGGTTAAGCAAATCTGACACAAGATGGCTAAGGTAAAAAAGATGGGCATGGAATAAGTATATTTCAAGAATGAAAAGACGATAAGAGCTAAGAAACCTTGAAACGGAATATAAGCTTATTCCGCTCCACTAAATTCAGTTCAATTACGAATGATTTTCGATGTTTGGGATTTGAGTTGCCAGTGACATCTATTCGCGAATGGGTGTATTTCGTGCAAGTAATTATTTTAAGTACGCCATTTTATACCTACAATTTGCGTAGTTGTTTCACTATAGACTACTATATTTAATAGTGACATCTATTCGTGAATGGGCTTATCTCGTGTGGTTGGTAATTGGGGAGCACAGTAAGGTAATTTACAATTTATGAATTTCATTTACTATAGATTACTATATTTAGTATATATTGGTATTTCCTTTGCTTAACGCTGCGTGACCTATAGTAGTAGTCACATGATATAAATTATCCAATTAAAAAAGTCGGAAAGCATAATTTGTGGAACGTCTTGAATTTTGAAAGCGGGGTCGTTTTTTCTATGTGGCGACGCTGACGCGGGTGAGTGCTGGTTTTTAATCTTGAAATATTTTATTCATCTTGCAATATTTTTCCATTTTTAAATACATAATTAATAATTGTTTCTGATTCGTTTAATCGTATTTGGCTAAAGCAAGAATTTAGCATTTTTTATATTACACTTTCAATTAGCTTACAGCTTCAATAATCTTAATTTTTGTAGTGACCGCTGGGTTAATATACCGATTCATTGGTGGATAATTGCGTCTCTCATTAGTCAGATTCGTGTAAATTGAAAGTGGTTTAGTCTAAATTTACAGAGAACGGAATTATTTCATCGTTTAGCGGTCACGCACATTATTTTACGTATTTCCATTCAAATTGAACAGTATTATTTGAAGAATTCTTGAAGTAAGTTCTATATATTCCTGTAAAGGTAGTAAATTGAATTTTCGGTAGAATTTCTTCGAATTTTCCCTCATAGTATTGCTGGTTTTAATATTTTATCTTTCCAGGCTTATTTAATTAAATTTTCAGTTTATTTGCTACATCAAGCATATAATTATTAGCACTCGCCCTGTCTCGCCTCAACACTGATATACCGACATTAATTTGCATTTACGAGAGGTTAATCTCACATGTGTAAATTTACCTGTTTTTTAAAAAAAATCAGTTTATAAAAGAGACAACCCACCCCCCAACGAATCTCATGCTTAATTAAATTAAATAAATTAACTTTCGCTACAAATTAGTGCCAACTAAATTTTTCCTTACAAATTGGCGACTGAGCTAGTATATCATTACAAAGTGGCGCCCAACTGATCAGTTTCATTACAACCGGCCCTTGAAAACTACCCGACAATCAACCAACCTTTCAAGAAAACTAAGTGGTACTGAGATTGGGTAAAATCAAGCAGAATGTTTAACACAAAAGAAAGAGGATGAAGAATTATTTAAATGAATAAGAATAGACCACAACACGGAAAGTTTTCAAATTTAATGTTTATGAGATATTCACAGGCTTAACTCCGATTTAATTACATAAACCACACACTCAATTGATTTATTGCAACTGCACCGTATAAAGAGGTGTTAAATACTTTTCGTAAAGTCACTTTATTGTACGAGCTATTAATTGCAAATTTTATGAATAGTTAAGAGGCGTTGTATATACACTATACACATAACTTTCAACGTGTGTGGCAAGAATTTCTAGGAAAAAAATGGACAGGCGTTTATCATAGATTTGCTTATTTATTAAGAGGTGTACCTACACCGACGGGAAATATATCATTGAAAGCGTGAGTAATGTCTCAATATTCGAGCGGGTATTGGAACAATAGATGCATTTGGTGATATGTATATTGTGTGTGGATTTGATATGGTACTTTCCTATTTGCAATTATTCTAAGATAACTTAGGGTTCGTTCATGCAAAAACTGAAGTGTTTTGTTGATGTTTGTCTAATTTTAAAATACTTGATCCATATGATTCACATCTGGTTATCTATTTAGTTGGATATTATTTAGCATCAATTTTATGGTATTTAAGTCCATGATAGATTCCAGAAGAACTATATTCTACAAAACTGTCCAGTTCATATTATAGATTGAAGATAACTGAGGAAACCTTTGCCCAAATTCTAGAAGAATTCAAGTTTTGATCTATGTTAGTTCTCATACACTCTAAGGGCGTTAAAGTGTTTTATTGAAAAGTGATACAAACTGCTATCTTCTAAAGAGGGATTAAGTTACAAGTTTGAAAACAAATATTACATTGGATGCTGGCGAGCAGCTCCCAAGATATCTGACAAGAGGGAGGAAAAGCAAAAAGATCAGCAATATCCGAATCTTTCAACATCTTAGATGCTTACTAGCCCTAGAAATTTGAGATTTGGAGAGTCAGTATTCGAGAACCAAAAATGATAATATAAAGAATGTTTCTTGATCCAGATGGAAAAGAAACATTACAAAGTTTTTTGGGTTAGTTTAGGTTGCAAAAGTCAGATCCGGGGACCAACGAATTTATATTTATTCCAAGATCAATAAATAACGCTGCACTCAAGTTGCAAAAATACGGTTCCTCAAACATCAAGTAAGATAGCAAATTTTATCAACTTTAGATGTATATGCAACCTTATCGTCTAACGAAATATTTTAAATAAGGAAAACATTTCAAGACAAATTATTGGTCTTAGTCAATTGAATTTTCCTTTTCATATCATGGATCTTCTACAAATAACAACCATCAATTTTTCTTATAGAATCAGCAAGGAATCCCAAAAAATTCCATGATAAAGACCCAACAAGTTGATGCCATCACACAGGACATGAGAACAATGCCAAAATCAGCATTAGATATCCTGCTGAGATTCCCACCGCTCGATTCCTGAGTTATGCAAGAGACCATGCCTTCCTTCTTGCACTTGCGGTGCAATGATGTCCGGAGAGAAAGAGGTGAGATAGTGAGACATGGAAGAATTTCCCTCATAGCAGATAAAGGAATACACACACTTAATCTCGCGCATCGCAAAAAAATTTTTGGTTTTAGTCAATCGAGCTTCCTTTCTTATATTGTGGATCTTCTACAAATAACAACCATCAATTATCCTTACTTAATCAGCAAGCAATTCCAGATAATTATGGCAAAGACCCAATAAGTGGGCTATGAGAACACTGCCAAAACCAGCATTAGATATCCTGCTGGGCGTCTCACCACTCGAGCTCTGGATCATGCAAGAGGTCATGCCTTTCTTCTTGCACTTGCTAAATCATGGTGTGTGGAGGAAGAGATCAGATAGTGAGACATGGAAGAATTTCCCTCAAAAGCGTATGAAGGGATACAACAAATTGGTCCAGAAGTACCTCTGGCACAGAGCTAGGGGGTGAAGCTGATATGAGTACCGAAACATAGCGTGGTGGCGAAGAACGAGGTGGCAAATGAACCTGCCAGGATCGGAATGGTATCGAATCCCTTTTCATGTCTATCTAGAGCCCCAGCACGAGTGATAATCAGAGAGAGAACTAATTAGATCCTGTCAAGAGAATAGAGAAACTTTCATAGGGGCAGACATGCCAAGAACTAAGCCTGATAACGTTGGATGCTAAGCACCTTGATAGTGGTTGTTACAGGGTCCTGCTGTTTAAGAAGATACTATTGAGGAGAGCGCTGCCTCTGCAAGACAGTTTATGTTTCTTGCTTGTTCTTCAAAGTTGAAAATTTTCGGGGAACAAGACTTCAATTGTTTAATAATAAAATCTACTGTGACGTGGCTTCAGGATGATTCGTATTGGACTCAACAGCAGTTTTCCGGATGATTTGTAATTTATTGCCTGCAATCAGCACAATTTCAGTATTTTCAATTCAGGCGACAATGTTTCTAATTCCAAAATTAGAAGAAGTAAGCGTAGTAATAGATGATTTAGACCTTAAACATGATTCTGAGAAAAAATCTCTATATATTTTCTTGTATATATCCCGTCGCTCAAGGTTTTCGTAATAAATATAAAGAAATAATGATTTATAATGTCAAGAATTCCCATTTGCATCTGCTACGATTAAATGACGAATGCCGATTTTGTGCCTGCATTCACGCAAGGCCTAACGAGCCAAGATTTACAGCTCTTTGTCATATTAATACAGTTGGAAATTATAAATTATGAACGCGATTGCCTCGTTAAGAGATTACAATAATCAGTTGTGGATCAGCTATATTAATAATAAATTCATGAGCTAGACATACAATTAGTTAATTAGTGCCTTTTATAATACGGTAAGGATTTTAAGACGTGTGTTCCGCATCTTAGGGCCTAAACTCTTCAACGAGTAGATTCTTATCAATACCAACATTGGCATTAGCAATTAATTGTTTAGTAACGATCCAAGCCAACTATTTTATTAATAATTTATCATCTTGTCATTCAGATTTTTTTTATCGATATTATTCAACCTTATGGACGCTACTGTGCTTTGGCCAAGATCCGGCCAACCGGATAAAATGCTTTTGATTCATTAAGCTTTATGGACGAATAAAAATGATTGATCCCCGAAATGCTCTTGTTAAGGATTTATTCGAATCCATTGATAGCTTTAGTTAAGTGGCGGATTATCATATTTCTTTTGCGGTTGGCATGTTGATGTTTTAGAAAAATGTCTTCAAAACGATATATTTTACTACATTCAGTTGCGGTAGCTTAGAACAGAATTAAAGCCATTTTAACGTAATTTTATTTCGAATAAGTAAGGTAAGAGCATTTTATGCAATGAGCATTAATATGCAAGTTGCATACACTATGTTGTCTCCAATCAAACTATAATCCTCAGATTTGAAAAACATTTACGTGTACAGATACAGATGTTTTTTAAAATCGTATAAAATTTAATAAAATTGAGCTAAAATTCATATCAAATTCATATAAAATTCCCTCAAAATCAACGAAAATAATCCAAAACACTAAAGCTGTGGTTAGTGACCTTCGTCTAGATTTAGTTGAGTTTATACAGTTCTGGTTGAGATAAAAACCATGAAAATTTGAGGAATCACCACATTTAAGTCAAAAAAATGTTTCTTAAAAAAACATTTCTTAGTAAATTTTTCTATATAAATAAAGAATGGATCGGCTAACTAAACTAAACGTCTGTAGTGTCCAAGTCATTTCATTTAATAACATTTTTAAAACGATTTGGTAAATATACATTAAAAGAATCATCTAAAACAACAACAATCGCATTACCAAACTTTGTATTTACCATTTTAAAATTTGAGACTTTATATT
>MU185722.1:87080-105908 GCA_016904865.1 Pissodes strobi | reverse complement strand
CCTAAATACGGACCGTTATACAAACATACGGACCTGTTCTACCAAGAACTGAGACCACCATAAACGACTAACACACATTAAGCATACCATACGAAACATTAAGTATAGAAAAAGACTAACATACATAACGTACGTACAATGAATAAGAGAACAAATACTAAGAACAGACATACAAACAGCAACAAACAACTCAGCAACCGACTGACATCACTTCTGCCGTAGCCACCAAACCGCGCGTGCTATCCCCCTCCTATGCAACCTCTACGTGTTCCGAGCGATTAACTATATGTTATCCCCAGCCCTAAGGGCACAAATGCGTACGTCGTGTATGAATATATGCGACGATATGCATACCGCAGCTGGCAATTATGCCAATCACCTGTATATATGTATATATTGTATATATTTGTATATATAAACGTTACATGTTTGTGCCGTCTTGTGTAGAGAAGAAGCAGGTTTTTTGCTCACTTTTTCCTGTGTTGTAAGGCTTGAGCCACCCTTAAATTAAACGCACACAGATCAATACAGCCTCTAGGTATCGAACATATCAACTTTGTTGAAGGGATACCCCAAGTAACAATACATTGACTTGATCGCTGACTAAACTAATCTTATAAGGGCCGACATCAGCCCATAAGTCGCTGGATGTTTGGTACGCGAGTGTATACGCGCAGTGAAAGTGCGTATCAAACACGTGAAACGAGAACATCTAACACTTAACACGTAGAATAAGATTAGTATTAAGCACATTTATGTATCAATTATGCAATAAAGATTATTTTGATTTTTGAATTGCGGTATACTTCAGTCCAGTATTTAATATTGTTCCGAATCAACAAATGCTTATTCATTTGGGGATAGCACTTTGGAGATAAAATAACTTAACGCCCCATTTAACACTCCCCATAATTCAAATTTGCGTGAAAAACTTCCAACTGTCATTGCAAAAAACATTAAAATGATTTGAAAGTGTCTCATTTTCATAAAAATTTCCTTATTACTACTAATATCCATGAATCCAGAAAAATTGAGAGGTATTATTAGATGCATTTCATACTTTAACCAATATTTTTAAAGCTTTTTATGCCCTTTGGGTCCCATTTGACACTCCCCATAACCAAATTTGCATGTGTGCCAAAAGTTTATTGTCATACTTACCTCTACCCAAAAATTTTAAGATTTTTTAAAGCTTACCAGAAGCTTACTTATTACATTAGTGTTTACACGAATAAATTTGGGTCTCATTTGACACTAGCCATTGTTTTTCAATAAATATCGCCTCGTTGTGGCTATCTCTCTAAAGATTTTTTTAAAGTGCATGTTTATATCATTTCTATAAAAATTGATATAACAATTACAATATACTTCAATCCAATATTTTATAATATTCGAGCTCAACAGAGGCTTATTCTTTTAACGATAGCAATTTTTAGATGAAATCGCTTGAGGTCCCATTTAACGCTCCCCATAACTCAAATTTGCATTAAACAAAATCTAACTGTAGTTGCAAAAAAAACACGAAAATTGTCTCATTTTCATAAAAATTACCTTTTTTACTTCCGATATACATAAATTCAGAATAATTCATAAGTATTATTTGTTGTATTTCATACCTTAATCAATATTTTTACTTCACTTTGGGTCCCATTTAACACTCCCATTACCAGATTTTCATGAAATAGGCATTAATTGTTAAGAAGTGCCAAAAGTGTATTTTAATACCTACTTCTACCAAAAAGTTTGAAATTTTGCGACTCATCAGAAGCTCATCTTCTTTGAGTGATACTAATTTTTACACGAATAAAATTGGGTGCACGCTTATATTATTGACATAATAATTACGAAATAATTAAATTCAATATTTTATAATTTTCCGACTCAAGAGAAGCTTGTTCTTTTGGCGATAGCACCTTTTAGCGAAATTTGAGGCCCCATTTAATACTCCCCATAATTCATATTGGCATGAAAAATTCCGACTTTCGTTGCAAAAAAAAATCATTTGAAAAGTGCACGCATCTCTCATTTTCATAAAAATATCAATTCAGAATAATTGAGAGGCGATATCAGTCGCATTCATTGCTTTAACCAATATATTTAGAAGCTTCTTCTTTACCTTGGGTCCCATTTAGCATTCCCCATATCCAAATTTGCATGAAATATACATTAATTGTTGAGAAGTGCCAAAAGTTTCTTTGAATACCTACTTCTACCAAAAATTTTAATATTTGCGGCTCATCAGAAGCTTTTTCTTTTAGTGATACTAATTTTTACGCGAATAAAATGGGGTCCTAGTTAACACTACCCATGTTTGTCAGGCAACGCTCACTATCACTGCAAAAAGCGTAATTTTTGAAAAACTTGAAAAAGAAGTGCACGCCTTCAATATTATTGACATAATAATTACGAAATACTTTAATCAATATTTTCTAATTTTCCGACTCAGCAGAAGCTTGTTCTTTTGGCGATAGCACTTTTTAGTGAAACTTGAGGCCCCATTTAACACTCCCCATAATTCATATTGGCATGAAAAAAAATCCGATTTTCGTTGCAAAAAAACACGGAAATTATTTGAAAGGTGCACGCATATCTCATTTTCATAAAAATTGCTTCCGATATACATCAATTCAGAATAATTGAAAGGCGATATTAGTTACATTCCATACTTTAGCCAAACAGATTCTTCTTTACCTTGTGTCCCATTTGACAGAAATTTGGGCCCAATTTGACACTACCCATTGTTTTTCAATGAATATTGCCTCGTTGAGGCTATCTTCTCTGTCAGTGCAGAAAACGTTTTTTAAGTGGATGCTTATATTATTTCTTGAAGAATTAATATAATAATTACGATATACTTCCATTTAATATTTTATAAGCTTGTTCTTTTGGCGATAGCACTTTATAGATTAAATAACTTGAAGTCCCATTTAATGCTCCCCATAACTCAAATTTTTAAGAAATGCCAAAAGTTTTTTTTAATTACCCACTTTAACCCAAAAAGTTTATATTTTGCGACTCATCAAAAGCATCTTGTTTTAGGGACACGCGAATAAAATTGGGTCTTATTTAACATTACCCATTTTTGTGAGGCAATCCTCACTGGTATTGCAAATAGTGTAATTTTTATAAAAAAGTACACGTTTATATTATTGACATGACAATTGCGAAATACTTCTAATCCAATATTTCATAATTTTCCGACTCAACAGAAGCTTGTTGTTTTGGTGCTAGCTCTTTCTCAATTAAATAACTTGGGTCTCATTTAACGTTCCCCATAACTCAAATTTGTAACTGTCATTGCAAAAGCATGAATTCATTGCGTAAAAGGTAGAGTAACACTTAGAATGTACGTCCATTCATGACAATTAATAAACATTTTTGTATTTTCCTATTTATCTCACCATATCTTTACTCGAAACCCCAACTTGTGGGCCCCATTTTCATGAATAATATTGCAAATGCAAGAAACGAACATATTTAGAAAAGTACACGTTTATTATTTCGTGACATAACCAATTGGCATAACATTTACAATATACGCGCAATCAGGGTAATTGATATGTATAGCTGCGAACATAAATATAATTTATCTCTAACGAGTCACAGCTTATGTCAGATTCATGCCTCGCTAGATTGCCGATAAATCCCTATTTGTTATGCCTCATTGATTTGAATGATTTAAGTCCTTGCAAGTCGCAGCCTAGAAACTGTAACACTTTTGATTTCAATTATGGGAAATACGATTCTTTATTATGTTATATTGACCACTGAATTCAGATGCAACGGAAGCAGTTGGATATGGGAAAAAGAGAAATGTTGAAAGGCAACGAACACAGATGGGCGTGGTGGCTTGAAAAAATATTGACACAACTTCAAGTCATGTAAAATATAATTTTGATCGGATCAAGCTTGTGACAAAATAATAAAGATCAGTCAATGGACCTAAAAATTGCACCATCTATTTTAACTAATAATTAGCGCACTAATTTTCAACGACATTAATTGATTTTAAGCATGTGGTACCATTATTTGGAATTTTCAGCTTTATCAAAAGGGAGGCAATAACGAAATTCTTTCGATATTATGTTAGGCTAATGACGCCACATTAATAGCAGAAAATGAGGATTCCCTACAATGTCTTCCATTTAAATTTATAAAGGCCGCAAAAGAATTTGGCATGCTTCTTTCTATTGAAAAATAAAATCCATGGTTATATCAAAGGACCCAATATGATGCAGAGGAGCAGTGTGCGATATACAAATTGAGTAAGTCATGAAATTGAACTTCTTTCAAATATAATTCTTAGAGATATTTGCAATCTACAGTGGGCAATAAGCATGTGCAATGACTGGAGAGAATGACATGCAGAGTATCACTCCAGTGATTGATCTCTTTTAAAAAGTATCTAAATCTGAATCTAAGTTTATTGCATTGCCATGCGAAGTTATTGAAGAATATTTCTAAAATTTGCAACAATCGCTTGCCATTGTCGCCCTTAACCCCCATAACCTTAACAGCCACGTTACGGCCGAAGTAATACAGATTTGCGTTTTTGCCTTTTGCTTCAACCACAGGACGTTGCCATTTTAGACCATTAAAACCATCGTGGAGACTAACCTTGAGCGAAGAGGTGTAACACCAAAGATCCAAGACTTCTAAAGGAAAATATAGAAAAAGTCGGCCTAAAATCTAGTGCATTGCAGGCAGTGGCGGCTCGCTTAATACATCAAGTGGATCAATGATTCACCTTAGATTTTTCCAATCTATATTACTTTTCAATTACAATCACTAAAACAGTATATTATCTTAAATCATACAACATAAAATTATAAAATTTTGAGTTGTTCAGTCGCTATGAATAGAAGATAAAATCAGAATAATTATTGCAAATCGGTATATTGCTCAAAATGCAGCAACATTGTCAAAACGAGCGAAGTTCATTTCCATTCCATGTCGAATCGCATTTCATCTTGATTGAGTCAACTCGCGTTGCGGTTTATAACGATGCAGTTGTTTACGGTGGTTGATATGGCAACGTGCCATATTGTCTGCATATTATAGATAAACGCTTATGGGAATGACACCATCTCGAAAGCAAGATTCATTTACGAATTGGTTTATCGGGTGTTTTAATTCGTGTTTAACAGTGGCTGCGACATTGCACTTGCGTATAGGTGCGTGTATTACTTTTGAAATTTCTGGCTGTTGTTGGTTTTCGGTCCGGTTTTCGATAATAGAACTAATTAAAAATTACTTTACATTTTCTCGTTTATGATCCGGTGTGTTTTCACAGTTTTCAATTCACGTTGCTTCTAAGACCTTAGGTGGAAAAGGTGGAATGGTTCCATGTTACGAGCCATTGGAGCACAAATTGAGAAAAATACTAATAGAGAAGCCTGTAGAGATCTTAGTGGAGTATAGATAATTGCCTACTGGGTGCTTCTTCAGTACTGGCCATACTGTTTATTGGAAAGGTTGTAAGTGTTAACAATATTGAATATGAAGTGAAATCATTAAGAAAAAATGGGTTACATGAAAAATGAATCACACTATATTGGCACTTACAGCCCTAAAAACGTAGATCATTTTTTTGGAAGTTTTAAGACTAATGGTTTCGAAGAAAATCGTCTTTTTCATTCATTTAGCCCCGCTTGATGGTACATCTTCTCAAAAACATTAGTAGTACACATAGGCCAGTATGAAGAGAGATCTTCTGGCTTTTCCCCGGGTTTAGATCAAGAAGATTGCGCAACTTTGAAGGGCTAGGAAAGCAGTAGTTTATGGATGAAGAATTAAATTGAATATACAAGTTATTAGTTGTATGCACCGGTGCTTTTCTAATGTTGATTTCTTTCATTTGGGTTTGCTTAAATGGGTTGAGGGTAAATCTTTTAATTATGGCATTTTCTTCATCTGCGAATAGTACGGAAGAAAAAAGCTTAAATACGATTTTTGGGTGTTTAGAGAAAGCTTCAGCTTTTTCTTTATCGGTCGTGGCCCAGTTGTCATCATTTTCAATGAAGCGGTGAGGAGGATTTTCTTTTCCTCCGACGACAAGGCCGCACTCATGACGCTGATGTCGGTCCGCACGCACTCCTTGTTGATGAGGGAGTGTAAGAGCTGGCTGATTGAACTTGCAAAACATAAAAAGGTTACGCTGGTCTGGGTACCGGGACTCTTGGGTGTACCGGGAAACGAGGCCCCTGACGCCTTAGCTAGAGAAGGCTCAGCACCTAGACACTTAGGGCCTGATCCCTGTGTTGGAAGCTTTAGACGCCTGGGCTGAAGGTCGGACCGAGAGGTATGACGGATGGCTCCGGGGATGAGACAGACGAGACTCATAATACATAGGCCTCGCGAAAAGTCTCACCAGGGAGTTGTTGGGTACAGGGCCTTGGTAAGATTCTACACAGGGTATTGTAGGCTCCTGACTTTGCTGAGAATTGCAAAGGAGGGGGACCGTAGATGGTGCATGAAGGACGATGAGACCACATACCATCTAGTTACGGTATGCCTCGCCTTTGTATGGGCAAGATTCAGAATCTTTGGCGCGACGCCGATCGATCCAGATTCAGTGCATCGTATTAGTCTGAAGGAGGTGCGGTGCAGGTTCTCTCGGGCCGAATTGGTGGCCTAAAAAAGGCGCAATTCACACAGAACGGGTGCGTGGTGGTGTCGTGGGACTAGCATGGTGCGCCGTGGAGCGGACGTGGCGGGTTCAATACACACAGAAGGGATACCGATATTTGCCACTTGTCAGTGCGAAGTGATAATGCTTTCGGACAACGAAGATGACCAGGATATGTTGGAGCTTGTGAGTTTAACTAACATGCAAAGGGAGAGAGGATACTGATACTGGGGTGGTGAGTTAGGTTAGGGTCTTTTGAGCGTCCTTGCGGCTTTCCACAGCTATAATCCGTGACTTTATTTCTAAGTATCCTTGAAATATCTGATGATATCTTCTAGGATTAGGTCATTCAGATCCTTTGTAGCTTCTGTTGCCTTGTTTTCTTCTGTGTTATTTGTTGCCAATTATTTCACAGCTGCGCTTTTTTGATTAAACGTGGGTGACACGTTGGGGGTCGCATGCCATGCGGCATCTTTTATGTTTTTGGTTAAGGCCATAACTACTGCTTCTATATTCAGACCAGTCAGTCTTAGTGATGGTTGCTTTTCTTTGTGGAAGATTTCTTTATAATATTTTCATCCTGTAATGAGCGACAGTAATAAAAATATCACGCTGTATATGATATAGTTATCACGGTGCATATAAAAAGTAAAAATTCTTATATAAACATGTGCTCTCTTGCCTACCGTCGGCGAAGTTATCGCTTTCTTTTTGACATTCACTTGAGGAATATCTTTGCCGATGTCGTCGTTGTCGTCTTCACATAACATCACGTGCTATTCTTCAAAATTTACGTAATGCTACCAATTATTGTTAGATTTTATGGCTATGAAAGTGCATGGTAGAAGGTACTGTTTCCCTTGGTGTTAGTTTGGGTTAGTTTGGGTTAGAGAGGCACGTTGGAGTTTAACGATTAGTATTTATTTGTAAAAGATTCTAAATTTGTATGTATTAAATTGCCAAAATATATCAAGCGAAGGCGGTTTGTCCGGAAAGATGTGGGATGACGTTGTAATACAGCTACAGCCTTTACAACCGAAAAATCTTCAAGAAGAACGACCTATTCATGACTAATTTCATTATAATATGATTATTATTCTCTTTCTATAGTACCTCACTGATTCACATGATTTAACCCGAGCTAGACGACAACTGTCGCAACGGAAACTGTAACACTTTTCATTTCGCTACTATTTCCTGGGATTTGTATTTATGCATAATAATTATTAATAATACAAATAGAAAGCAGATAAAATCTATATTGTTATCATATCCCTGAAATTCAGTTCAAAGATTACCTACTTGTTCATTTTTTTAATTATTAGTGCATATGAAAAGTTGTTAATGTAATGACACTAACAAAGAAGAGTGCAGAAAGACTCAGAACAACTCAAAGAACTATGGAGCACGACATGTTAGCAATCAGCCTAAGAGATCACATTAGAAATGATTAGAAGAACAAGGGTAACGAATGTTATGAGAACAGTAGTGGAACTAAAGTGGAGATGGACAGGTCACTAGTACATGGACTAACAAAATAAGGAAGAAAGAAGGAAGACCCCAAAAGCAATGGCGGGATGACATCCAAAGGATAGCGAGGAGAAACTGGCTTCAAACTGCCCTAGATAGACGGACATGCAAGCTACTGGAAGAGGCCTATATTCAAGAGTGGATGGATATAGGCTAATGAAGAAGAAGAAAAAGAAGAAGGAAAATTTTCCAAAAACAGATACAGATACATTTTAAAACCAAACGAATAGGTATAGTAAATGCTGAAAACCCAGAAAGCATAGATATTTTACGATATTATGTCCACTTGTCTTATCCAGGACATGTGCGTGGATGCATTGTTTCTCCTCTCGCCAGCCGGTTTTTGTGTAACACTCCGACTGTGGCTTGTTCTTGTCAGCTGCTACTGCGTCCTCTCTTCTCGCATTCTCTCGAATGGAATTTGCTGTCGCTATCATCTTCGGGGCACCTCATAACCTTTCGGGGTACTCCCTTAGACGTGGACTGCCAACATCTTCACGAACCTCTTCGCTACGGATGCCCCTAGCGTCGTGGTATGCCTATTGCCTAAGGTGCCATGGACACGCCTTCGCTTGATCTTGATTACGAAATTTCGTTTTAGCATTGCACCATCGGGGATGGGGATGAACATGCACACAACAATATTGCAACATCTCCGACTGACTTGCGCAGAAGCTCTAGTATGTTACGTGTCCTCATGCTACGTAGGCTGAACCGCAACTCGATTCGGTTCCAAGCAGGTATAGCTTTAAAAATAAAAATATTATAGATTTCTTCGGTCTTACGGTAGTGCCATTGACCAAGCTAATCATATCAGGGTCTAGAAGAGGAATGCTTTCTATCGGAGCTTAAAAGAGTGAAAGTGAACAATGGCTGATTAGGAATTGATGAATTAGATCAATCAATCACGCCTTCAATCAACATCCCTTCTTTATGGTTGGTGAGGGCGATAATACATACGTAACTTTGTAATATTATATGGAATCTGGATTTCATATTACCGTGGAATCATCATGCGTCTTCCCTGATCTTCGAATACCTTTTTGCTACGAAGACTTTCAAACAATGCTTTTCAGCCTGTCTTGAGGTCTAAGGACCCAGTTGTAATTATCAACACAATAAGCGTTCTGGAATAAATTGTGAAGGTAAGATTAGAACATCTAAAGGACACAGTTGTAATTATCCTTACTCAATGCCTCTGGGTTCAGAAGACGTCCATGGCAATGATGCCAGATCAATACTGCTTATGAGATGGAGGAATGTAGAAGTGCAAAGTAGACCCCTTCGGAAGAAACACCGAACAATTGCCGATTAGGAATTCATGAATTAGATCAATCGCACCTTAAATCAACATTCATTTTTTATAGTTAGTGGGGGAGATAATACATAAGTAACTTTGTAATATTTTATGAAATTATAAACACTTGCAAATCTGGATTTCAGACTACCGTGGAATCATTATGCGTCTTCCCTGATCTTCCGATACCTGTTTACTCCGAAGACTTTCAAACAATGCGTTTCAGCCTGTCTTGAGGCCTCAACTTTTAGTTCTTTATTCATGGGGTAACTTTCAGCTTGCTCGTCTTTTTCTTCTGCTTGCAAGTTTCTTAAATAACTATCAAAGTCTTCGTCTGTTTCATCATGGTACCTGAAGTCGGAGTCATTCTCCTTGCGTTTTCTCTTCTGCGTTTTAGTTTTTTTTGCCCTCTTCTTTTCACTGTGATTTGTCATCATTTTCCTTCTTTTTCTCTTCAAAAATATATAAAAGGATTTAGATGGGTTTCTTCTAGGCCACACTGACTTAAATTGCAAAATGTTTTCAAGCACAAGCTCATCGAAACTTAGGAAAGATTCAGTCTCATTTTTTCCTGGTTCAGTCAGAGCGACATTATCAACATTATCACTACTGCTTGGTCCAGAAACAGTGGCATTGTCACCACTTATTTATTATTTATTTACTTATTTACGGACTTGCCTCTTTACAATTTTACAGCCAAGATAATACTGTCTAAAAATACATAACATTCACAAAACATCCAAATAAAATATTCTAACATAACAATAACAAATATAAAAAAAAACATAACCTTACAAGGTCACTGACTCTCAATCAGTTTCGCAACCCTCCCCCTGAACGCTGACGTACCTCAACCAATTCGCCCCCCTAACAATCCTTGACATGGGCTCACTCCTGCCATAGTTTGTGCAATGAAAAAGCACTTTAAATTCTGCATGCCTACCTCTTCTGTCCGGAACATGCAACGAAATCAAACCAATCTATGGAAAAATGCACGATCCTGTGCAAGAAGCACATATCCATCAACAACCTCCTCCTCTCCAGGGAATCAATGCCCAACAACTCTCTCACATGACCACACTCATACTGATCCCGCGCATACCCACAACGGTAAGCCACCAATCTTAGAAATTTGTTCTGTACTCGCTCTATACGCTCAATATGACACCCATTAGATGGATTCCAGGTCACAGAACAATATTCTAGAATAGAACGGACGAGGCGACAATAAAGAATCTTCAGAGTAAAGATAGAAAAGTCAGCAGAAGATCTTTGGATAAATCCCAACATTTTAAAAGTTATGTTATGTTATGTTGATCATTAAATGAAAATTTACAATCCAAGGTGACCCCCAGATCCTTAATTTCAGTACACTTCTTTAAACAATATCATTTATAGACTAATGCAATGGGGTTCCTCTGGCGAGAAAAAGTAATGCTGTTGCATTTTCTGGCATTAATTTTCATACCATTGTCCCAGCACCACCCAGAAAAAATTTCCAGATCCTCCTGGGTTGGAGCGCATCAGACATCGAGGCCACAGACCTAAAAAGCAAAAATGAGCAGGCGCCCCCAGGAACACATCTGGGTAAATCATTTAAGCATAGAATGAAGAGAATCGGTTCACAGTGGGATCACTGCGGGACACCAGAAGGGACTTCCATTTCAGCAGAGTAGTGATTACCAAGTCTGACAATTTGACTTCTGTTCGTCAAGTAATTGTCGATCCACTTCAGTATCAACAGCCCCAAGCCCAGCGTCCGCAGTTTAGCAACCAGGAGCCTATGATCGACTCGATCAAACGCCTTAGAAAAGTCCATGTAAACCGAATCAACCTGCACTCCCCTCTCCATGGACTACGCAATAAAGTGCTCATACAAGACCAAATTTGTGCCGGCAGATCTACCCAAAAGGAAACCATGCCGCTCCTCGTTCATTATTCCTCTACAATCCCAAGAGAGAAAACCACTGACTAACCTATCAAGCAATTTTGGAATTTCTAACTGATTACACACTGCTCTATAATTTTCTACCTCATCCTTCTTGCCTGATTTAAAAATTTGCTTCAGGTAGCTTATCTTCCAGAAATGCGGAAAACTCCTGTACTCAAAGAAATACTAAACTATTATATGAAGAGGTACTGCAAATGTGAAAATGCATTTTTTCATAAAAAAAAACGTTGGTATGCCATCTGGTCCATATACTGCTTAGTCCATCAGGCATAGCGACATTATCAATACCGCTTTGCCCAGGTACAGTGATATTATCACTGCCGCCTGGTATAGCAACATTATTAATCTCACGTGATTCAGGTAGTGTAGTATTAACAGTTTGCTCAGGTATGGTGACGGTAGTAAGCTATTCTTTTCCCCCGTATGTTTCCTAGAAATTTGCTATTTTGATCAAAAATCCCAGTCAACTCAAATATCTTTTGAATTTTTTCTATGGTAAGTGGAGACTATGACTTTCCTATGATTCTGACTAAATTCGATTTCTGGAATACGTCGCCATAATGTTATCATTGCTAGAATAGTTTTGTTTAAGGGCTTATGGAATTTATGTGCGTTTAGCCTCAACACTGCGACCTTTTTAGATCTATTGTATCTGCCCTCAAAAAGCAGACGTCGTCCTCTCCATGAGAAGCCACAGGTTAGTTTCCAGATCACCGATATATCTGGGAGTTCTTCTTCTTTCAGCGTAAGTATCCTTAGTATTGACAAGTCCTGTTCCCCCTCTTCCTATAACAGAACCTGCACAGTGGTGATTCTTCAAGTCTAACTATACTCCAATGCTATAGTTGAGCTTACAGTGCAGCTTACAGTCGTACTAATTGTCTGACTTAATCGATATTTTCTGAATTTTGGTGATGGTTTTTTCATAAACCAAAATTAATTCGTTCTGACAATATTAAAAGTATAATTGTAGCTATAGTTTAAGCCTTGTGAGCAAGGGCCAACAAATATAATTGGTTAAAATATGAGCGACAGGCATGCATCTTTTCTCTTCCACCGAGTCGTTTTGCCAACTGGATACATACACACTATGCATATACCGGCTTAAAATTAATTAAAGAAACAACGGTAATCTAATACACAAAGCTGCTACTAGTATTCTATACTTCGGGGCTATTATAGCCGTTCGTTTCGATATAATTGAACAACATTTTGCAGATGCCCCATAGTTTACCTCGCACTTAGCTGAAAGATACGGTTTTCTCTCCGATACCGTTTCTTTCTTCGTTCTTTATGGGCGTACATCGATGTTTATGGATTCGGAGAAGAAAATGCGAGCGATCTGATCAGGACAAGTACTTAACATTTATAGGTACTTCTGCATTATCTATCTTGCGACGCATGTAAATTGGTTGTTTGAGTATTGAAAGCGCGGTGGCGAGGACATGTTTATTGATGCAAAAAATCAGATTTATTTGTTCGTTGAAGAGGAAATAGGAGAACTTTGTGACTTAGAGCTGCTTCGTGTTAAGATATAATATAGATATGAGGAGGCAATATATATCGAAAGGAGGCTAAACGATGATGTTTGCAAGAAACTGTTATATAGAGTCAGAAACTGAGATTAATCTGAAAATAATACATAAATCAAGTGAAATAATTATTCCACTAATGCAGAGGGCCCCTTTATCAATCACAGGCGTCGAACCAGTGAGGGCAAAATGAGAATCCAAAAATTCCAAACCCAAGCTAACGTCTCACTTTCATATTCCAATTTAAGTCGATGTTTTCGAGACCTTATTCATACATATATGTTCAAGATATCATTAAAAATTAAATATTCTTTATGAATATTGACAACCATATTCTAACAACGGAAATTAAATTCTTCGGTGCAATCGGCAATGAATCATGTACAAAATTTCACCTTGATCATCAGGTTCATCTTGAAAAATTTAACTCGTGATTAAGCTCTCGAATTAAATTCTTCGGTGCAATCGGCTATAGATATTGAGGTAACCCGCCTATTTAAAATATTATTTCATTAAACCTTATACATTCGGTTTTGGGACACCCTATATACATGTAAAGGAAGAAAAAGAGAAAAACAAGTAATAAATTGAAGTCGGGTTTTGCGAAGTTTTTTTGAGGAGATCCGAAAGCGTATCGCTCGAGAACAAGATAGATAGTCAAAAGCCGGCGCCGCAGTGTCCGGTTTATTTTAGTGAATTGTTTTGCTTTTGTGCTGTAACATGTTATTACAGGTCAATAAAATTTATATTATTGGTATTAACATAATTTGTACAAGTATTTCCTTTATTCTCATGGATAAATCATATTTGATGGCATAACATGTGTACATATTTAATGAAATCGCTTTATGCTGTGAACAACACCGCTTTAAATGAAAACAGAAAATGTATTATTTGCTGTCTTTTCGTGATAGGATTATTTTAGTATGACTGAGAGTGTACGCAAGGGCCTTGATGAATCTACTAACCATTTCCTACCCTGACGGGAGAATATCCTAGTTATAAATGTAATGATCATTCTAGAGATATTGGATTGGACTAAAATTGCAACTAAATAGCTGGGTAGCCTCCGTAATCCAGGACCTCAGTACCTTCCAGCGGCATCTGGCTAACTAAGAACAACCCCTTCAGTTTTAAATGTATTGTTACAAGTGTGGAACTACGAATTGTGGCACGGGAGACAGTAATTTAATTTTTATTAAACTAATAACGGTTATACAGCATAATTCGATTTAGGAATTTAGATCGAGGGTTTCTCTGCCGTACTCTTTCCCCTCGTGAATTCCAGGCTGAGTCCGGCACGTTTTTCTCTAATAAATTAGGTGTATTAGGAATCTGCGTTTTAATTTACATGACGCACCTTTCCCTCAAATTTCCCTAATTTTGTTTCCGTCAAACGCAATCCAAGTAAATAAAATCTATGTAACACCATAATTGTTATCAAATACAAAAAAATCACAAGTAACCAAAACTAAGCAAAATACAAAAAATGTCGGTAAATTTTTACTTTGCGCACTTTTGGAATGTTGCAATTTTTTGTGTGACGTGTATAAGACAGTATTAGAAGTGTTTTGTTACATATTACGCAAAGCAGTTCTGGCGCGAAAAGTTGAAAAAACTTACCAGAATTACTTAATATAATAAGAGGAACCTATTTCAAGTTGATTACCGAAAAAAAAAATGCAAAAATGCAAAATATTCATTTTCTTTTATAATATTAATATTTCAATCTGGAACTATTTTTCGACGTGTAGCAAACAATGACGCGTGCTCATTTTCTATTGGTCGTATTCGCGTATACAATCACTCTTCGCTCTCACTGGTCGGCGGGATGCCGTGATTGACATTTACTGAAAGATGTGCGTTTTAAAATAAAACTTATTACTTATATGTGTATTGCTTTGGGTTAGCATGGGTTAGTTTGGGTTAGTTTTCTTTTGTTGCGCCCCCGAAGCGAGCGAAGAGAGTAGGGCCAAGCATGAAGTGTTCAAATACTTCAAGATAAAAGTGAACGCTCGATTCAAATATGTTTGAGGTTAAAAAAACACAAAAAACTTAATTTTTTTCGCATTTTTTCTATTAGAAAATTATGGTAGGATACCTGATCTCTTGTTTTTTTTTTTAGAAAAATTGTTATGTTTGATTGCGCTATTGTTCAACGGACCCAAATTGTCGAAACCATTGAAATAGTTATCCGGAAACTATACACGCCTAGGAATTCCATAAATTATAAAAAAATTTATAAATTAATTCTTCGGTGCACTCGGCTATAAATCTTGTAAAAAATGTAAAATTATCGAAACTATTGAAATATTTATCTTAAAAATACACACGCCTAGGAACTTTATACATTTTTAAGTAGATCATCAAGATCTCGCACCGAAGAATTTAATTCGAGTTTAAACTCTCGATTTAAATTCTTCGGTACACTCGGCTATAAATCTTATAAAAAAAATTTAAATTATCGAAACTATTGAAATATTTACCCCCAAAATACACACGGCTAGTAATTCCATAAATTATTAAGTAGATCATCTAGATCATCTTGCATCGAACAATTTAATTCGAGATTAAGCTCTCTAAAAAGTTTTTCGGTGCAATCGGCTCTAAATCTTGCAAAAATGTAAAATTAATTAAACTATTGATATAGTTATTCCAAAACTAGACAGGCCTTAGAATTCCATAAATTATTAAGTAAATCATCAAGTTTATCTTGCACTAAAGAACTTAATTCGAGATTAAGCTCTTGATTTAAATTCTTCGATGCACTCGGCTATAAATCTTGTAAAAAAATGTAAAATTATCGAAACTATTAAAATAGTTACCTCGAAACTATACACGGCTACGAATGCCATAAATTATTAATTAGATCATCAAGATCATCTTCACCGAACAATTTAATCGGCTGCACTTGCCTATAAATCTTGTACAAAATTTACAATTATCGAAACTATTGAAATCATTATCTCGAATATACAGGCGCCTAAAAATGTCATAATTTATCAAGTAGATCATCAAGATCATCTTACACCGAAGAATTTAATTCGAGATTAAGCCCTCGATTAAAATTCTTCGGTGCATTCAGCTATAAATCTTGTAAAAAATTTAAATTATTGAAACCATTGAAATATTTATCCCGAAAATACACGCGTACAGGAATTTTATAAATTAATAAGTTGATCGTCAAGATCATCTTGCACAGAATTCGAGATTAAGCTCTCCATTTAAATTCTTCGGTGCACTTAGCTATAAATCTTGTAAAAAAATTAAAATTATCGAAACCATTGAAATATTTATCCCGAAAATACACACGTACAGGAATTTTATAAATTATTAAGTAGATCATCAAGATCATCTTGTACCAAAGACTTTAATTCAAGATTAAGGTTTCCATTTAAATTCTTCGATGCACTCGGCGGGTCTGGTGTCATATAAGCACTGTCGATTTGAAAGATTTTTTGGGTTCAATGGAAAGATGGCATCAAATGGAACACATTAATGCAAAAAAAAATTGCGGATGAAGCACTTTTGACGCCAAAAATTGAAAAATAAATTTCAGGAAGGCTGTTTAGTGATACATTTAAACGCAAAAATTATCCCAAATATGACGTTAATGGTGACAATTTACTTATAATGTTGTTAGACTTGACTAACCGGCTTGATTTTCAAGTAAGTAAATTGCCAGGTCCAGGTGCATGTTTCATAAAGTAGAATATCAACTTGTGAAACTAACTAAACAAGCGCGCTACACACGCTTGTCTTTTAACGGACCACAGATAACCCAAACTAACCAAAACCAACCCAGACTAATCCAAACTAACCCAGAGTAACCAATACTAACCCAGACTAACTAAAACAAACCCAGACTAGTAAAACTGACCCAGACTAACCAGACCAACCAAACTAACCAAAACTAACCCAGACTATCCAAAACAAACCCAGACTAAGCAAAATTAACCCTAATTAACCGAGGTACAAAGACAAGAGCGCTACGCGCACTGTTCTTTTCACTATCCCAAAATACTCGTAACTAACATTAATTAACCAAATAAGCATTGAGTCAAGCGCGTTACGCGCTTGCCCTACCCCACCTAACAGAAAACCAAAATTAAGCCAACAAAAGAAGTGCGCTACGCATGGTACTCTCTTAATTCATTTGAGTTATGTAAGAAACAAGCTCCCATTTGTCTCTTAACTAATCCAAACCAACTGTATAAAGCTAACCCAAGCAACCCTTAATTAACCAGGGTTAGCCTGTGCTATGTAAGAACCAATCGCACTCCGCGCGCTTGTTCCTTGTATGCTTCAGGCTAACCAAACAAGCTCCCATTTGTCTTTTAACTAACCCAAACTAACTGAAACTAACCCAAGCTACCCTTAATTAGCCAGGGTTAGTCTGAGTTAGGCAAAACACAAGCGCGCTCCGCGCAGTTGTTACTTATATCCCCGAACATGTTCGGTGGTAACACTTACCAGTACGATAGCTGAGCCGTGCTAAGCCAAAACATAATTTAAGAAATAGTGTCATGTTGACGTTTCCTTCATAAATATCATATTATCATTTTAGAATGCAAAAAAAAAACAATTTTCTTTGCAAGTTTTAAGGAAAGACGCTTTACATTATGTTATTACTAACCTACGGCGACCATATCTTAGGATAAAGTGTACTGGAATTGTGTTTGTTAGCAAAAAGTGTACCTTAAATTTATTTTGCAAAAATGTGCTTCATCCGCAATTAATGTGTCCCATTTGATGTAATCTTTCCATACAATCCAAAAAAAGCTTC
This sequence comes from Pissodes strobi, assembly GCA_016904865.1. Classification (NCBI taxonomy): domain Eukaryota; kingdom Metazoa; phylum Arthropoda; class Insecta; order Coleoptera; family Curculionidae; genus Pissodes; species Pissodes strobi. The sequence goes on along the minus strand of MU185722.1, from coordinate 88,184 downwards.
AAAATCGACATAGTGCTTATATGACACCAGAAGCAACTCGGCTATCATTATCATCATCATCATTCAGCTCTCTGTGTCCACTGCTGAACATAAGCCTCCCCTTATTTCTGCCCATTCCTTCCTGTCTTGAGCTCTTTGTATCTAGTTGCCTGCACTCTCGTTAGATCGTCCATTCAACGTGTAGGGGGTCTTCCCTTGCTTCTTTTATCCAAGCGCGGTCTCCACTCGTGCAGCCTTTTTGTCCATCTCCCGTCTGTCATTCGTGCCGCATGTCCAGCCCACTTCCACTTGAGTTTGCGAATTTAGATAACCACTTCTATGACGCCGGTTCTTCTTCGTAAATCTTCATTTCTTATATGATCCCGAGCATGGACCTTTCCATGTTGCGATATGTTACCATAACTTTCTTAGCACTTGCTGTGGTTAGTGTTAAGATTTCAGCTCCATAGAAAATGACCGGCAACATACATTGATCAAACACCTTCCTCGTCAAACATTGAGGCATGTCGCTCTTAAATACTTCCGCAAGCTTTCCATAGGCTGCCCAAGATAGTGTAACTCTTCTTTTCATTTCGCACGTTTGGTTGTCTCTTGAGATTTGGATTTCATGACCAAGATAATTATACTTGTTCACCAGAGCTACTTCCTCATAATCAATGAAAATCTGCTCAATGGGAACTAAATTTGTCAAATATTCTGTTTTTGAGATATTCATTTTTATCTGTAATCAACCCGACATTCCTGTAATGCAATGAGTACCGCATTCAGCTCTACCGTATCAAAGGCCTTTTGAAAGTCTACGAAAGCAAGGACTAGTGGTCTATTATATTCGATGCTTTTTTCAATCACTGTGTTTATGCTTTGCGGATGGTCATTTGTTCAAAATTTAGCACGGAAGGCCGCCTGCTCTAGAGGTTGATAGAAATCCAGTTTTTTCTCAAGTCTCGTTGTTATTATTTTTGTGAACAGTTTATAGAGGTGGCTCAGAAGGCTTATCGGTCTGTAGTTTTCAAGTACCGCTATGTCACCTTTCTTATGGAGTAGTATTACAATAGCATTGTGCCATTTGTCTGGTATTGTACTATTGTATATGCACAAGTTAAA
>MU185722.1:30286-53252 GCA_016904865.1 Pissodes strobi | reverse complement strand
GTATCAATATTTAAAATCTACGTGAAATTTACTATAAGTGTGTTCAGATTCACAATTTTTCCAGATCGTTTAGTATTTTTTCTGACAGCGCGAAAATATACAGAATTTAGTCAATCGATGAAAAGTTCAGATAATATACAAACATATGCCAAAAACCGAAACGATGTATCAATTTTACGAAAGATAATGAAATGATTAATTCCATGTGAAAGTATATCACATAGTCACGATCCTTAAAATTATGCTACAAAAACATTCAGGGATTTCAATAGATTTAATATGCAGCAGTTTGATTATATATTTCTTCGTAATTTGCATTGTACTAGGAACTCGTCTAGGTTCACATTTTGAGGCTTGTTTGCCTATCCTTTGTTTTTGATATGACGCAAAAAGCTAGAGGTGTCAGGTCAGGACATCTGGCTGGCCAATCACCTACCAACAGTACCAAGTCCTGTCCGTTTGAGCCCTACTAAATTAATCAGATAGACAACGTCATCAAAAGAATATCACTTAATCAAACCTGCGTGATTTTGTCACGTTCAACAAATGTTCCTACCAATGCTGTCGATTTATTATATCTACTGAAAGACTTGACGCCAGTAAATCATACATTTCAACAGACAAGATAATTCTATAATTGTCCCTGTTCAAATCAACGTTTAAGATATATGATGTGGCACGAAACATATGCTATTTCTTGTCTTGTTAAAAGGGAAAACTATTTCTCTGATTGATTGCGCTTTAGGTTTCCAAGAAAAAATAACTTCAGGGAGCGGCAAATGTATGGTTTTCACTCAAATTTTTTTGTCTCAATTTAAAAGTCTTGATTTATTATATTATTTCGTTGCCATAAAAAGTGCCATGGTGCATGGATTCTTCATACTCATAAAAGTCTATTTTTAAGGTTAGGTAATGGGTTAGCTAAGCAAGCAAAATATCAAAACTTAAGTAGTGGATCTATCTCTTATATTCAGTCAATTACAGCAATAAAAGAGAAATGAGAATACCCCACATTACCAGAAATACCTTCAAGTTCAAATTTATATACTTATCTTGCCTTAAAAATACAATTTACAAAGAATGGATTGAAGGATCTGTATTCCGGTGAATATCAAGTTAATTACACCGTTTATTCTAATTATACCAAGCAGTGGGTATTCATATATAAAAGAAAGTCCTACTGCCGATTAGCGATGCCTCCGGTGATATGCAGTAATTCTTATGTATGTTCATGCACGCATATAATTAAGGCGGTTTTTACATTTGTATCATTTTTCCTGAATCACTGTGTTTTGTGGCGAAAAATTAGAAATCGTGACACCTCAAGTGAACTTCTTTTTAACGATTCTAGTGTCAAATATTAACTCATATTCGGAATTGAGTATTCGTATTCATATTCGTACACGTGAGTGGGCCCAGATGGGGCCCTCCACTGCGACCCTTGGTCTCTTGTGGCTCACATCTGTGGCTTCAACTAGACCAGCAGCTCCATCCTTTTCATGGCATCGATTAGCTCTCTGTGATGGATAGTTTTCAAATCTACAAGTGCAATTAGAAACTTTTGGAACATCGTTTGTCTGGTTCTTTCCATTGCTGGACAGTGGCATAAAATATGCGTCATTGCTTCTTCGTCCTCCAAACACAAGCGGCATTCCGTTTCCTCGGAAAGCCCTACCCTGTTCATGTGGCTTCTTAGCCGACGATGGCCTGTTGTCGCTCATGTTGTAGAATTTGTCTAGTTCTCACTCCTGATGGCAGATTCACTGCCATCTTTGAATGAGTTAGGCCAGGTAGCTTTCTCCATTTGTCTACAAATTGTTTCTGTGTCCACCTGGAGAGGGCTTCTTTAGCTGTGCTGTAAGCTATTCTCAGTACTGGTTCTGGTTCTATGAAGGCGGTTGCGGCCGCCTGCTTCGCAAGAGCATCAGCTCTTTCGTTGCCTTCGTATTCCGTATGTCCAGGTATCCAGATCAGTGTAAGTTTATTTTCCCTACCAAGTTTGATGAGTAGGGTCTGGCAGCTCCATACTGCCTTGGATGGACAAAGGCTGGATTCAAGAGGCTTTTAAAGCCACTTGACTGTCCGTAGCCCATCTCGCCTCCATCTCCAGGACTATTTGGAGCGGTGGCAGATTTAGAAGATACTCAAGCTCAGCTGTGGGTGTAGTGCCGAAGGCGGCACTCATTGCCAGTCACGCTTGTCTTTGTAAGGTGGATAATTTCATTCTTGCCAAGCTCTGTAAGCTCTTAGATTACCAAGCTACTGCTCCATATGTTTCCATTGGTCTCATGGCCGCAATATATAGCCAGTCCATTTGTTGGGGATGTATGCTCCATGTTTTGCCACAAATCAAACTCAAACTCAATTTATTCATGTCATTACAATTTGTTTACATACGTCAGAGAAAATGGGTAATAAATTTTAAAATTAAAATGTATAGGCATGTCAAATTCCGGATAAAATTTAAAAACATATCTACTTACTATATAATACACATTTATAAAAAAAAAGAAAGACAAACATTACATTTTCAAACATCACACAGAATTTATTTTTTTAAATTTTAATTTTAAAAACTCATCCAAATAATAAAACGACTGTTTTGTCAGTATGTCCCTAACCTTATTCCTAAAACTATTATATGGTAGCTGCTTAATTTCCTCTGGAAGAGTATTAAATAGTTTAATGGCCCAATAATTTGGCTCATTTTGACACCTTCGTAGCCTCCAATAGGGAACCACCATATGTTGCTTATGTCTGGTATCATAGTCATGCATATTCGCATGGGTTTCAAATACTAGTTCATTCTTTTTTGCAAAGACAAGATTTTCCAGTATATATTGCGATGGAAAGGTAAGAACCCCCAGTGAGATAAACGCATGCCTACAGCAATCCCTAAACCCAAGCCCAGCCAGCATTCTGATGACCTTACGCTGGAGGCCAAAAATCCTAGCAGCATCAGGTGAATGTCCCCACGCAAGAACAGCATATGAAAGATGTGACTGAAATATGGAATAACATGCACATTTTAAGACTCCAAAAGAAACATTATTAGCAAGATTGCGCAACAGAAAAATCATTTTTGCTAGCTTCGTGCTGAGATTATCAACATGGGGACCCCACTGAAGTTTAAAGTCCAGTAGTACTCCCAAGAACTTCACACTCTCCATACCGTCACTCATGCCCTGTATATTTCTCAATGAGAAAATCATTCGTTGTATTTTGGTATCATTTAAAAGCAATTTATTTAAAGAAAACCGCATTTTTTCCCTTTCCTGCGCGACAACAGAACTCTCCAACGCTGCCAGAAGATCAGTTCCCCGATCAGAGATGGTGGTGTCATCGGCGAAAAGTGTAAAATTTTCCAGCACAGCAACATTTGGCAGGTCATTAATATATATTAAAAATAATACAGGCCCAAGAACGGATCCCTGTGGTACTCCTATATTTAGTACACTTTCCTCCGATTTCACCCCCGATACTCTGACTACTTGGCTGCGATCGATAAGGTATGATTTAATGAGTTGAGTACTATTAACTGAGAAGCTTACGAAGGAGAATCCCATGGTCGACACAGTCGAAGGCTTTACTTAAATCGCACAGGAGAACAGCACTATGCTGAAGAGTGTGAAAAGATTCCAGGATAGAAGATACCAGATCCAATCGTATTTCGATTGGACCTCAAGCCAAGCTGACCTGAGAAAAAATAATTATTATTTTCAAAGTATTGGACTATTTGCATGCAAATAGCCTTCTCAACTATTTTTGATAGAGTTGTTTTCGCATTTCCCTCAATACCTTTGTAAACCAGCTTCATTTTTCTAGTTGGTCAGAACGAACAATGTACTTTTTTTCCGGAAATTCTGCACATCCTGAAAAGTTGAAAATTTGCATCTACACTAATATTATCAGCTACCACAAACTGCCAGTCACATGCAGTTATTTTTGGATAAAAGATATTTAACCCATTCTGTGTTATGGGCCTGTGTGTCAAAATACTTTTGGTGACCCTGCTGCAGTTCATGGAGCAGCTGAATTCAACCGACTGGCCCCTATGATCAGAAAAACCCAGCTCGACAACCTCTGAAGTGCAGACCTCCAAATCTGGATCCATGAAAAAATTATCAAGGCAATTATTGTACCGTGTGGGCATGAAAATTGTCTGTTTGACATTGAAACAATTAATCACTTCCAGAGCTTTTGCCGCGCTAGGTGATGCCAAACAAAAATTTATATTGAAGTCGCCAGCAGAACAATTTTATGACCCTATGCAACACTGGTAAGCAGTCCCTCCAATGAGGCCACAAATCTGTTAAAACCTGCAGATGGGCAACGATATATAGTGATAATATTAAATTTGAACTCTTCCAAAGAAACTGAACAATATTCAAAACATTTTTCAATATAAAACATATTACTATTATCGAAATCTAGAGAATTAAAAATTGGCTTAAAATTAAAATGGTCTCTTACGAAAATTGCCGTTCCTCCCCCCATGGATTTGGTCCTTGTAGAGTAGCCAGCCAGTATGTACCCCGGTAACACTATGTAAAGAATTTCCTCGTTGGTAAACCAGTGTTCCGTTATGCATAAAACATCAACATTGTTAGTTAAAGTGAAGGCTTCCAGTTCTGTGACCTTATTTCTGAGAGAACAGACATTAGCGTGGAAAATTTTTAGTGTTGAGTTCTGGTTGATTGTGATGATTGAGTCACCTTTCCTTGGTTCTGTAAGGTCAGAAAATGGTTGATTATGGAGCTCTGCGGCCAGAGGCTTGAGCAAAGGTATTTTGATATTTGCATTGCAGGCACAGCAAGCTTAAAAGAACTACAATAGTTTGACCTTTTAGTTCTTATCTTTTCACATTTACAGTGCATATCCAAGTTGTTTGACTTTAAGTGTTCAATTACATTTTCTTCTGTTGTCTCTGGTGCCAAGCCTGAGAGAAACAAAAAAGCCATCCTTTGAGCCGCTTTGAGGGTACCTGAACTTTCATTAGTTCCCCGTAGTGGTGCAGGTCGCTTTGATTGGATTTGCTTTTCTTGTTTCTTTCTCTTTTTGTTTTCCACAACTTTCCACTCTTCACCATACTCGTCCCCATTTTGTGTTGCATCAGTAGCAAAGATTTCAACAATTTCATCCGCTGGTAACGCTATTTTCAGTAGAATAAGCTGGATTGGCAGTTAAAATTTTTTCAATGTTGTTTTGAATATTTTGATTTGAAATTAAAGTGGGGTTAGGGTCGCCGCGCTTCTTCTCTCTCTCTTCTTTGCCGGCCTCCGGGTGCTGACAGTTTGTTCCAGTTCCGCGTGGCTTCGATTACGCGTTTTTATTCCGCTGCGCGGTTTATTCATCAGGCCTATTTTTGCAGTTGGGTTTGGAATTTTGGGATCGTGAATGTCAACGTCAACGACAATGACGTCGTCAGGTTGACAGGACGTCGACGCCATGCTCGATTTCCGGGTACGGGATGCAGGGAAAGAAGATTGTTGACATTGTTGTTGTTTACCTTCCGTTTTTTATTGGCGGTAATTTCTCTGGATTTCTGAAGCCTCTGCAAATTTCTGCTTCCACAGATCAGCGTTCTCCTGCAGGATTCGGTTTTTGTCAGTTAGCTCCTCTACTAACCGTTTTAGACACTCGATAATGTCGGTGTTTTTACTGGCATCCACTCCACTAACCTTACTTTTGTCGGCAGCCACATCACAGCAGGTTACTCGAGTCTTATCAATGAAAGAGACTGTTTCACGCCAATCCCTTTTTACACATGAATTATGGAATAGGGCACCACAGTTTACACAGACAATGACACTAGACAACTTTTTCTTGCAGCAACTAAATGGAATTTTTTCGGGAGCGTCGTCTTTCGATTGCTCGCTAGACGTCGTCATCTTGGAAATTCCATAGTAACAGTTTTGGTTTTGCGCAATATTATCCAGATGCACATTCCAGGTAAGTGTTTTATTTAGGGTATAGTTTCTCCTTTGAGTGAAAATGGTCTTAGGTTTTCCAGCCTTTTCGTCCTTGTGAACGGTACTATAACTGTTTTGGTCCCTTCCATACCAGTCATAGACCACGGTTAGCACATCTTGAAGATTCTCTGACATAGATATTTGCGATAGCTTCTTATAGGTATCACTGGATCATTCTCCTGTACCTCCACATACCACAGCAAGAGGATCGCTAGCAGATTATCCATCAGGAGAGACCACAGACAGAGCGGCAAAACCCCACCCTGCAGACACCTCCTAACAGCCTTGAATCTGTAATCTCCCCCTGTAACTACTCTGCCATTTAACATACTCCCGTCCAGTTCCTTATCTGTGGTCCAACCCCTTTTTCAGCTAATGCTGTGTATAAGGAGTTTGGTAGGGCATTATTGAATGTTTCTTCAATGTCTAAGCACACCCACCGCGATACTCCTGTTTTCTAACGCTTACGTTATGTTCCTGACCAGGTCGTTTAGTGCTAGTTCTGTACACTTGCCGATCTGATACGCATATTGGTGAGCACTTAGTGGATACTCACCAAGTGCACTCGTTCTAATGTGCACGTCCAGTATCTTTTCCATGTATATCTTTTGCCCTCTACCGCACTTTACATATTATTAAAGAATAGGTATATGAAAAATAATTGTTATTTTATTTTTAAGGGATTTTTACGTTTTTGTGAGTAAAAAATATGAAGAATATTACGAAAATTGTTTAATTGGCAATAATTATTATATGAAGTAATTTGTTGGTGCAAAAGAAAATATTTAAAAAAAACAGTTAATTTCTGTAAATATTTACTAGACATGAAATAACAATTCGAAATTTGCTAGGCATGATCTAGCAATTCAAAAGTTGCAAATTCTTATTATCTTTGATATTTTTAGTCACAAACACCTAAAATCACTATATTTTTGCAGAATGACAGAATTATTTTTTAATACTTTTGCAAAATATTTTAAGGATGGTGGAGGGTAAAAATTTTGTAGAAAAAACTGGTAAATTGCCCTCTAACACAAATCGAATTTCCGAGAAATGCTTTTTTTGCTCCACCCTAATCTACACTTCTTGGTCTGAAACTCAAAAGTTTGTATTGTAGCCAATCAGAACTGGTTATTTTTGTTATATTTTTAATAATCTTACAAAACAATAATAATTGGTATATAAACAACTATCAAACAATAATAATTATTTGCCAGAGTATAGCAAAACAAAGCGATTGTACGTGACTCGATAACAAACGTGACCGAGACAATAATTCAAATCTAGAAGTAAAAGGCATATAATTTCAATAAAAACGGACAAGTTTAATTTTTGTAGAAAATTGTTTTTAATGGCGACTTGCTTGCCACCGTAAACACGATATAGGTTAGCAAAATAATAATTATTTATTATTGTTGGAAATAAATTAACTCATGTGCTGGATTATCTCGCAATTATGATAATTCTACCTGCAGATTAATGAAACGTACCGGATCTATATAAGTCCGTTCACTAGCTCAATTATTAGAGATAGTAACCGAGATTTATTTAAACAGATTTAAGATTACTTAATTTTCGATATATTATATAAGTCTATGGAAGATCTTAAGCATATTCATCTTGTTATCTGGCTTTGCGAGACATTGCTTGATATTCCTGCATCCAATATGTTTAAATCCAGGAAATAATAAACGATATTTCGACCGAGAATAAAACATTCCAAGACGGTCCGCAATTTTGCAAAAAGTGCTACATCCATTATGATGCGTGGTTCCGTATCGGGCGTGTTGCTGCTTCCGTGCGTTATCTACATATTCGAAAGATTGTGGGTTAGTAATAATTATATAACAATGGCGGTCCGTAACGAGAAGAAGGCATACCTACAGCATAAGTTTCGAGTTGATCCCAGGAGTTTCTGGAATACAACTAGAAACTTGAATATTGGTCACAACCTTTAAATATGGGTACTCCATCGGAGTTTGCTGAGCACTTTCTTGACAGCATCCCTGCAGTTGATTTAACTGTGAACAATACAATTTTAGATAAGTATAGAAACGGTCGCTTTAGCATGGAGGCAGAGAATTTCGTTTTTTCTGAGGTTGATGAGGACACCGTCAATAAAATTATTTTTAAGATCAAAACAAATGCTGCGGAACCAGATGCGATAGACAAAAGGATGATTTCCTACGTTACTCCTTACCTCACTCCTTATACTACTTTCATATTAAATAAATGTTGTTTATCCAAAGTGATTGAGAGAGTAATTCATGATCAACTAAGTACGTTTTTTGCTTTAAACAATGTTTTGCAGCCCACTCAGTCTACATAGTACAACTACGGCATTGCTTCAAGTGAGTGATGATATCCTTAGACTGTGTGATAAAATTATGACAACTTCGCTAGTATTATTGGACTTTAGCAAGGCCTTCGATATCCTAGATCACGAGATGCTTATTATGAAGCTCGGATATTTCGGTTTGGGGGAGAGTGCAGTTCGTTTCTTCGGGAGTTATCTTTGGGATAGAAAACAAAGGGTCTGCTTTGGCGGAAATAGGTCTGAATTTGTGTCAATTAATAAAGGGGTTCCGCAGGGGAGTATTTTGGGTCCGCTTTTGTTTTCGGTTTACACAGCGGGTTTTTTGCAGCTTTTTGAAAACATGCCAATCGCACCAGTACGCGGATGATATGCAGGTATACCACTCGTTTGATGATGAGGGTTAATGAGGTCCTGCACTTTGTTTTTTGGAGATGTCTCGGTGTCATAACCTGTTGCTGAATGGAAGCAAATCAAAGTTGCTTCTTTTTGGACCGCGGATCGTGCATGGGGATGCCTTTGTTGTTGAAATTGGAGGTACAGCGTTGGAGCCATCGGAGTCTTGTAGGAATTTCGGAGTTATTTTTGACACGCAGCTTCGTTTTGAGTCTCAGGTTTCTGGTTTATTGCAGAAATGCTATTATAGATTAAAAATTCTATACATGCAAAAAGATTTTTTAACAACTAAAATTAAATTAAGACTTTGTGATACTTTAATATTGTCATCTATATCTTATTGTGACATCGTGTTTTTGGCCTGCACTTGCACAGCGTGAAAAGAATAGCCTTCAGAAGGTTCAGAACTCCTGTTGAGGGTTTGCTATAATGTTAGAAAGTACGACCATGTTACACAGTTATTTGAGGCATTTCAATGGCTTAAGTTAGAAGAAAGATTTTTTGTAGTACATTTGGCGACCTTAGTTCATAAAGTTGTTCAGACGAGGAATCCCACCTATTGATTCCAGAAATTAGTTCGTGCAAGCGATATTCATAGCCAGGCAAACGCGTTACTCCGAGACGTTTACTGTCCCGAAACACAGAACTGCAATTTTTCAGAGGTCTTTCAGCTTTAATGCTGTAAAAATTTATAATTCACTTCAAAATGATGTCGTGTCCCGAACAGGAGCAGTAGGATTTAAGTGAGCTGTGAAATCATTTATTTTAAATAGTCGAAATTAGGGCTATAGTGTGTTTATTCCGTTATTCTGTGCTTATTTTGTATTATTTTCTTACTCTGTTTAAACCTTATGATTATTTGTTACTTATTACTCTTTTCTTATTTTTTAATTTTAAATAGTCGAAATTCGGGCTATAGTGTGATTATTCCGTTATTTTGTGCTTATTTTGTATTATTTTCTTACTCTGTTTAAACCTTATGGTTATTTTTTACTTGTTACTCTTTTCCTCTTTTTTTTGGAAATGAAGTGAATAATTAATTATAGAACAAATTTTAATCTTCCATAATTATTAATAAGCTACTTTTAAATGACGGTTAGATGAGTAGCACATGCTAGATCTCGCCGTCTTTACATCATTTTTGTAATTATATTGTTTGAAATATTAATAAAAGGCATATTTATTTATTTATTTATTTATAATGGACTGAAAATGGCCCCAAGGGGTATCGTTGTTGCAGTGGATCAGGATCGAGTTATAACCACGGACTAGTTAACATCATGCTTTTTACCGCACGCCAAAGAATTGAAAGTTATGTTTGGAAACAATTTGTTATCACATTTCACTAACGATGTTCTTCGTCTACATGTTATTATTTGTTTATTTATTTAAAGTGCTTTATTGTCCAATAAATATTACATGTAACATTTCTTATTGACAAAGCTTTATAAGATGTATACAAAATATAAAACAAAACGAAGCAAAATCAAAAAGAAAAAAAACATAACAGGAAAACATAAGTGTGGTGACTTAAAACATATTAAATGGCAAATATTACCTCCGTAATACACATTATGACAGTACCTACATCAGTACAGTCAAAATTGTAATGGCTTATTGCAGCCATTTATCACAATAAAACTTTGATAACTCATTATTGGAACACACACGTCATGGGTTAATAATAGAATGTAATGAGCCTTTTAGTTCTGCTCGAAAAACTCGTCAACAGAATAGAAAGCTCTCTGCAATAAAGAGCATTTTAAACTTTTGCGGAAGGCTTTTAAGTCTCGAATATTTCTAATCCGCAGATCAACATGATTGTATATCTTGATGCCACTGTAAATCAAGGAATTCCTGACAAGGCTGGAATGTGGAATGGGCAAGGGAACATTGTGAATCTGACGTGTACCATATACCAGCTGAGGATTGGGAAATTGATACTTATTTTTATGAATTAGGCAAGCCATTTCCAGAATAAATAAAGATGGGAGGGTCAGAATAGAGTGCTTGATAAAAAGGGGCTTGCAGTGGGTTCTTGAATGCGCATTACACAGATTTCTAACAGCTCTCTTCTGCAGAGAGAGGAAAATATCATAGTTTTTGTATGTTGGCCCAAATATTCCACACATCTGCCAGAACCATTAGAAGTGGGTTTTTTCGAGCATTTAAAATTTCCTGGAAATCACTTGATAAAAAAGATTTTCTACATTTATTTTCTACATCTTTGATGGAAATGGATAGAAAGGGAGAACGTGGCACCAGTGCCATAAGGCAAGATTTAAGATGCTTACAACAGAGCTACTGGAGTCGTGCTGTACAACGTAGATGAAAATGCCGTTCACAGTGTTTTAGTAGATTACCTACAACAACAAAGATTCAAAGTTGTACATACAAGACGAAACATGAGGTAGTGCCGGGTGAAAATGCAACGGCTCCTAATGATGAATCACTTCATTTCCTTGTACAATAAGCCTTTCGATTGATGTGTCCGAAAAGGTAAGAATTTGAGCGTAGACAGTGCTAGACAAATGTTTGGACGGACGTATTTCTTGTAAGATTAACGCATTTGTTCTATGTGCGGTCCAAGATACCTCAGCATACGGCTCCATGCCCACATCTCGAAAGCATCAATCCGGCGACGATCTTCTTCTTTAATAGTCCATGTTTCTCATGCATATAATACGACCGAAAAGACCAAGATGCTCACTAGAATAATTTTTGTTTGTTTTGTGCTGTCCCTCTCCCTCCATATTTTATTTAATTGTGTCATTGCTGATCTAGCAAGCTGAATACGCCCGTCTTATTTCCCCATTGCAATCACCGGCATTTTCTATCAGGGCTCTAAGATAGACGAAACTGTTGACAACTTCAAAATGCCCTATAGTCCGAGATTCGGGCGGGATAGTTATTGTGTTCCCTATCAATGATAATAATTTTAGTTTTATTGTAATTTATGTTTAGACCGTAATGGGCACTGATATCCTCAAGTCTTTTCAGGAGTTCCAGAATTTCTTTCTGGGAAGAAGCGATCAAGGTCGTATCAGCAGCAAACCTTAAGTTAGACAGCTTTGTGCCGCCAATGGTTACTCCTCCCTGCCAGTCTTCCAGGACCTGCCTCATAATAAATTCAATGAGGATATTAAAAAGAAGCGGCGATAGTACACAGCCCTGTCTCACGCCCTTACACGGGGCACATTCACCGGACAAGCATTTATCAACCCTTATTCGTGCAGAACTGTTATCATATAGTTGTCTTATAAGGTGGACAATATGGTCTGGTACACCCATTGACAACAATATAGACCAAAGCTTTTCCAATTTTACGTTACCCAAACGCTTTGCTGTAATCGACAAAACATAAATAAGCAGGAATATAGAATTCTCTCGACTTTTCAATGACCTATCTGATGTTCATAATTTGCTTTCTAGTACCTCTACCCCTCATAAATCCAGCTTGTTCACTGAATATCTGCCAGAGAAGATAGTCTTCCAAACGGGCTCGAAGAATGTACAGAAAAACTTTGCTGGTATGAGATATCAAGGCCAGTAATCTATAGTAGTCACATTTATTAGTGTCGCCCTTTTTGTGAAGAGGGATAAAGATTGATGTTCTCCAGTCATCCGGCCATAAACCAGTCCACCATAATCTCTGACACAGTTGATGCATTACTCTCACGCCTTCCTCTCCCATAGACCTTAATACTTCGGCCGTGATAGCATCAATTCCAGGAGACTTATTGGTTTTTAGTTTGCTAATGGCAGATTGAACCTCAGAGAGCAGAATGTCTGGTTCATATTGAGTGAAATTATCATCACGATTCTTTAGATAGTTATTGTCAGCAAAAAGATCAACGTAATACTGCTGCCAGCCCTCAAACACCTGGTCCAGGTCAGTAACTAGATTACCATCGTTGTTTTTAACTGCCCAATTTTTTGGTTTAAATTTTCGAGTAAGGAGTTTGATTTTTTGAAATAAGTCTCCGGAAGTATTAGGGTTAGCATGAGATTGTATTTCCCTACATACTTCTCGGATGTGGTCATTTTTGTCGCTTCGGCACATCATCTGAATCTGCCTTGTGTATTCATTATATTTAATTATTTTAACTTCTGGATGTAGATCCGAAGCTTTCAGCTTACCGTTGTTCTATCATGTAAAGGGTTTCTGGGTCCATCCATGGTTGTCTCGGAATAGAGGTTTGTTTATTTTGAGTTTGCTTTATAGCTTCTGTAATACATCCTTTTAATGCTTGCCATAAGATATTCGGACTTGTGGTAGTCGGATTCAGCAGTACCGTGTCATGTGTTATATTTCGTCTAATCTGTGTCTGGTAGGACGCAGCATCCACGATCCCGGGCAATACTTTCTGTATGGTTCTCTGACAATTTTTAAACGAATGTTGGAATGTGTACATGAGCAATTGGTGGTCGGAGCCGCAATCTGAACTTGGCAGCGTCTTACACGACCTTATTGATGATCTCCAATGGCTTCTGATCATGATATAATCAATCAGGTTCCGATATTTGCCATCCGGTGATGTCCACGTATAAAGGCGACGAAGATACTGTGAAAACATGGTGTTACTTATGGAAAATCCATTCTCTAAACAGAACTTTAAACGTTCTCCTCTAGCATTAAATTTCCCCAGTCCAAACCTACCCACTGTTTGTCTAATGTGATCATCTAGTTCTGTATTCCCAACTTTGGAGTTAAGGTCGCCCATCAGAATAGTGATCTCCCTATTCGGAATGTCTTGTAAAACATTGACCAGACTGTCATAGAATGCTTTCGCGTCAATATCCGGTGCGGTACTTGTTGGGACATAGACCTGTATTAAATGATCCATTGTAGGCCTAGCATTTAATCGAAGTATTATTATTCCATCATTGATCGTGTTTTAACCCAGTCGAGAATTCTTTAGCCACCCAGAATCCAACGTTACCAGAGTAGTACACAAAGTTTCCTTCAGAAGTCGTAAATTGTCCACTCCCGCTATAGTGGATTTCGGAAAATCCTGCCAAAGTAATTTTAGCAGTACATAAGGATCTTTCCACAGTTTCCAACTTGCCCGGCTTCAGTAAGACTCTCACATTCCATGTTGCAAGTTTTTTCATATAGCGGTTTCTCAATTCCACACTAGTATCAGATTTCGCCCAAGGAGCCTGGTGGGCCAACTGCCTACGCCCGGTCGCCAATTTCACACTATTTTCTCCTGACGAATAACAGCGCCGGGTGCCATACGGAGAGTGAAGCCTTTCGGAGGCCTCACTAGTGTCGCTCATCATATAGGTTCTCATGGGAATAGATTAACACAGTAGTTTCCCCTTGCTTTCTGTGTTTTAGTTTCGGCCGCATTTTCTGGATCAGACGCCGTTTGTGTCCACCCACTCTGGGTCAGACGCCACATTTTCACCATATCTGGTTATACTCATTTGGTTTAGCCTGCAGGTCGATGCAGTTGTCCGGGATAAGGCACGTGAAGTCACAAATGAGAACTGGGAGTCTTGTGAGGACCAGACACCACCAACCAGCTGCCATCGGTTAATGTCGGCTACGACCGTTCTTGCTGAAAGGTACTACCTATACAACACATCCCCACATAGCCCGCATAAAACAGTTATAGTACCGTGCACAAGGAAGAACTTTAGACCACGTTTACTCAAAGGAGCAGCTATCCCATTTGCGAATACTGTGAAGTATGTGGGAATTGACCCAGGTAAAACACTTAACTGGAATGCGCACTTGGATAAAATTGCCGCAAAAGCGAAACTGTCACTATGGACCTGCAGACGCATTTGTGGCAAAACATTGAGCATACATCCCAAACAAATGGACTGGCTATATATTGCGGTCATAAGACCAATGATAACATATGGAGCAGTAGCTTGGTATTCTAAGAGCGTACAGATCTCCGCGATAATTAAATTATCCACCTTACAAAGACAAGCATGTCTGGCAATTAGTGCTGCCTTCGGCACTACACCCACGGCAGCGCTTGAGTGGCTTCTAAATCTGCCACCTCTCCAAATACTACTGGAGGGGGAGGCCAAATAGATTGATAAAGGCGGTGATCAACAATCCGCAGGCGATCATCACGGTGCCTTCATAGGACAAGAACCAGTACTGGGAATAGCTTACAATGCAGCTAAAGAAGCGCTCTGCATGTGGACACAACAACCCAACAATTTGTAGACAAAGGAGAGAGTTATTGGACCTAACTCATTCAAAGTGAATCTGACATCAGGAGTGAGAACTAAACAACTTCTTCAACTTGGCCGACATCATGTACAGGCTGTAGTTGGTATGTACACTCATGGTCTATAAATGAGATATTAATGGAATTTCAAAAACGTTTCGAAAAATAACTTAACCTCACGGAAAATCGCCCTATATGCTGCTTAATGCAACGTATTTGTTCAAAACACGTCCAAGAGTATCACGTTTATAAAATTTTAATTTAGTCAAAAAGTCTACATTATTTTTTCACTCAACCTTAAATAGTCAATGTTGCTAAAACCATAGGATTTATTGAAAAAAATGGGAAAAATAAGCTTTTTCAAACAACAAATCAATTTCTGTTAACTAACAACATATTATTAAAAATTCGAAAACGGAACTGACAGGTGCGCGAAAATTGAGAATTGTGTAATACCTCGACATATCGCCTGGTATAATTCAGAATGATATATCCGCAGGTGAAAACAGATTTAACATTAAATAAAAAATACCAAGGTTGAAGCACGTTGAATTCTAAGTTTTTGGTTCCACATTATAGCAGATGCTATAGGATCAAAACCCCGATAGCCCCTCCTTCTATAAAAATATCAAATCATAAAACTTGCAGGCCAAGTCCAGAATCACTTAAACGTTAATAAAACGAAATTAAATACATTTTCTCACCGTACATCGAACTTGACCATAGGAATTCATTGTGAAATTTCCTAATTTATTATACGGAAAGACGTTTATAAAGTAATAAAATAAAATTATTCCAATTAAACCATATAACCATTAAAGAGGTAATTTGTTAAGCTATAGTTTCTATTTAAAGTGGATTTCCATATTGTACCGTACTTTTTCCGCAATTTCGTTTGAGCAAAAGGCGAGATGTCGATCGGACTGACGCTTTCGCATGGCGTCATTTAGAATTGTTCATTTAAATTATACAATTTGAGTAGATAAGCAATGTAGGTCCCACCGCAATTTTGTCCTTGAGCTTGTGCGGCATCAGTGAATCGATCTAAAGTCTGTTTCAGAAGTAAATAGAGCAATGTATCTATGTTGCTTAATACGAAAAGATATAGAATGTTTAAAAAAGTCAGTGGCGCACATTTTTTTTTGTCAATAATATTCAGTTTGATGCCCCCCCGGTACGCCACTGGACTTAATATTGTCAATCTAATTAAGGCTAAATGAGCCCCTTATTATTACAGATAACACTACCAAATTTCAACAAAATCGGTGAAAGGATATTTAAGATACTAATAAAAAAAATTGATTTAAAAAAACTGTGGAAATGTAATAAACTGGTTTTTATTTTTTTTTCTCAAAAACCAAGCAAGATACAAACACATTTCAAGGAACAAAAATGTTGTATTTTTAGTTGCTTAATATGATAAAATGTTTTAAAAAGTCAGTGGCGCACATTTTTTTTGTCAATAATATTCGGTATGATACCCCTCGGGACGCCACTGGACTTTATATTTATAATCTAATTAAGGTTTAATGAGTCCCTTATTACTACAGATAACACTACCAAATGTCAATAAAATAAGTAGAAGGATATTTAAGATACTAATAAAACCCCGATTTTTTTTTAAAAGTTTGACACCCTGTATCTTGGAAACTATGCATTTATGGACCCAGGTTCATATGAAAAAATGTTCATGTTTTCCTATGTAGAATCACTCCTGAAATTATTCGAATGGTATTTCCGGACACCCTGTATACAGATATCTGTTAATTTAGACAGGTCTGTATACAGACCTGTCTAGAGGTTGTATAAAGTTCGGACTAAATTAACAACATTTAGCAGCAGATACCTATATCTATAGCAGTTGATAGCAAGAAATAACAACACCAGGCTGGCTCAGAACCGGCTGAATGAGGCGCTTGGGGACTCACGCTGTGGGTCAAAAAGTCTGGAAATATCGAAATTATGAAAATAACGTTTAGACACCTCGATATTATCCGCTTCATTCTTGAAAATAATTGAATTCGGGACACGCTAGCTTGAGACCCGAATTTTTCATTAAATATTCAAATTGTTTGTGAAGTTTTCGATTAAAACGCACAAACTGCTAAATAAATATCACTCCGTTCTAAGCTTGAGTCAGCAAATTTTATTATAAAAGGACTCAAACGAACCATCAATTCGACAGGCTTTGTTTCTCACCCAAGACCTGTTCAACCAGTTCTTTACAGCACACATGTGCATGGGGTTCGGGGAGTTCTTACCCACAACCCAACTCTCTAGCTAAATTTGTCAAAGTTCTGAAAAAGATAATTTTAAAGTAGAATCTGTCATCGAAATCCTATAAGTTTGAACTTATGGTTTACCATTATTTTGTAATCATAATATGTGCTTAGCATTTCACTTTATTTATCCTATAAGCTACGAATTATTATCTGTATTTTTCATAGCTGTTACTCATGCAAATTTTATTTTATTTTAGATATTGCAAACAGTAATTGAAGCCTCCATGCCATGACACAAGATGCCCTGACGCACCACCATCATGGTAATGTGCAGCACCATGAACAGCCTAGTAATACCTAGACCACCCGCCTTACCTTTGGGCGCTCTAATTCAAAATAACTATCCTTTAAGGGGTAAGTTTGTAAGATAATTATAAGTATGCTAGAAATATACAGAAATTGGGTTGGGATTGCTTACTAAGTTTCCAGTTTTCTTTGGCGAGGGATAGTTAGTATCATAGAAAAATACATTTGATTTTGTATTTTGACGAAAGCCACACATGTTGCCTATTTTTGAATATTATACAGTGGACTTTACACTCAAACTGTTTAAATAATTAGTCTTAACTCAATGATTTACTTCCTTAAATTAACTAAAGCTAACCCTGACCCAAACTAACCTAAACCAACTCCACCAAAATGCTAGAGCGTTATTCTAAAGCAATACCAACTATTGAAACGTAATCAAAATTAACCTAAACTAACCAAAATGAACCATAACTAATAAGCAGCCGGTCGATGCTTAATTAAGGGATAATATCAAAAGGGGTACTTTTTCAACGGTAAAAAGGGGAAATGCCACCTCTTGAGATATAACTGTATAAAAGAAATGTCAATGAATCAAACTTTACTAATTTCGTTTAACTTTACTTGAAATGATATGTAGGTAAGTGAGTTTATTAAAATGGAAATAGCGCTCACGCGCGTTTAGTTTGTAGCAACCAGAAGCACCTAGAACTAACCAACAACCACTCAATAATAAGGCTTTAGTGCTTCTCGTATGGCGTCATTCATGTAGGCCATGCAATTCTAATCATATAAGGGGATACATACACTAGTAGTAGTAGTAGTAGTAAGGGTGGGGGGGCCGAAGCCCGGTAAGTAGGCCTATAGGTCCCTTTTCACCATCCCCGATCCACCCTCCCCTACCTGGCTACTTCCAACACCCGGCCCGCACTGAAACGACCCGTCACCTTGATAAAGGTGAGGACGTCCTCCCAGTCCAGATCCTTTAGATCTTCCCGAGCAAGTGTTGGTGCTCCCAGTATCTTCCTCCTTAGGCGACTCCACCTATCACAAATTCCTATATAGTGGTATAAGGACTCCTCCCCTGTCCCGCAGTTCAGGCAGAGTGGGCTGTTCCTCACGCCGATAAGGTGCAGATGTCTGTTTAGGCTTCCATGCCCAGTCAGAATACCTACCAAGTTCCTGATGTCCTCTCGGCTCTTTTTTAGCAGTCGCCTTGCTCTGGATCCGTCAGGATTTGGAATCATTTCCTTGGCTTGTCTGCATCCTTCTTTTCCTCTCCAATTGTGCTTTGTCTTGTTCCAGGCCCAGTTATTTAGTTCCTGAGAGATTTGCCTTTTACTTAAGCCCAGACCAGGTTCTGGACCGACGAGGTGGCTCATTGAGCCTTGTCTGGCCAATTCATCGGCCCGTTCGTCGCCCTCGATGCCACTGTGCCCTGGAACCCATCTGAGTCTTACTTCCTTGTGCACAGCCAATCTGTCTAGGGCGTCTCTACATTCCTGAACTAGCTTACAGCTTGCCCTGGGTTTTTGGATCGCCCTTAGAGCGGCTTGACTGTCCGAGTAAATATATATACTCTCTACACCTTCTGTTACTTCCGCCTTGGTTGCTACTTCCAAAATAGCAAACACCTCCGCCTGGAAAACAGTGGCATATCTCGCCAGCGAAGTGCTTTCTCCTGATTTAGTGTTGTCTAGGTATACACCGGCTCCGGATGACTGTGTATTAGCCATCCATGAGCCGTCAGTGTACCATGCGTGTGCGCCGCTCGGCGTACGTACCTGGCCTGACAGCCACTCTTCCCTTGATGGAAATTCCACTTGGAAATTCCTTCTCAGTCTGAATCTGCCATCTGGAATATTGCCTTTGGTCGCAATGATGGGTAGATCCCTACTCATTTTGGCGGCAATAGTCGTATGGCCTTTCCCTGTGTAGTCCGTTCGCCATAGGCCACTGTCGATCATCCTTTTGTGAGCCGCCATTGCCTCTCTCTCAATCCAGATCGGGAGGTCCGGCAGCCCCAGGATGATGTTCAGTACTGCTCCGGGAGTGGTTCTCAATGCTCCGGTAATACCCAAACAAGCCAGCCTTTGCAGTCTGGCCAGTTTCTGGGCATTAGTGGCTCTGGCCACCGCTGGCCACCAGACCACGGATCCGTAGGAAATCCTCGGTCTTATCACAGCAGTGTACAGCCACTGGAGGATGTAAGGTTTTAAACCCCACTTCCTACCTACCGTTCTCCTTAGTTGCCACATAATCGCGGTTGTCTTATTCACCACCTGTTCAACGTGTGCCTTCCACGTCAATTTACTGTCTAAAATAACTCCCAAATATTTGACTTGTTGACTTAGGCTCAGTCTCGTCTGGTAGAGTATGGGATGTATAGAACCTGCTAGATTTCGTTTCCTTGTGAATGAGTTCGGTCTTCCCTGGGTTTACTGAGAGACCATTCTCCTCACACCAACCTTGAACTATCCAACACGCCACCTGCATACGCTCGCAGACCGTTCTCACGAACTTGCCCGTGATCATTACTAGCCCGTCGTCAGCATATGCTTGTGCGTAGAATCCCTCAAGATTTAACCTTCTCAGGAGGCTGTCCATCACCAGGCACCACAAATGTGGCGAGAGGCAGCTGCCTTGTGGGCAACCCCCTCTTACCCCGGCCTCGACGCAAACTTCTCCCAGCGTGGCGCTGATCTTTCGGTCTTCCAGTGCCGTTTTTACCCACTTGACCAAATGAACTGGTGTTCTCTTGGCCTGGAGGGCTTGACAGATAGTTTTCGTTTTAGCCTTATCGAAAGCTCCTTCTACGTCAAAGAATAGCGCTAGCGCCATTTCTTTGTTTTCTATTGCCTTTTCAGCCCTTCTAACCACAGAATGGAGAGCCGTTTCAGTCGACTTCCCCCTTCTGTAGGCGTGCTGATTATCATGTAGAGGAGAATCAGTTAAGATCTCTTCCATGATGAACCTGTCAATGATTTTTTCCATTGTCTTCATTAGAAATGAAGTTAGACTTATAGGCCTAAATGACTTGGGATGGGAATAGTCTCTCTTCCCTGCCTTGGGGATGAAGACGACATCCGCTGCTCTCCAAGCTTGTGGAACGTACCCTAGTGCTATGCTGGCCTCGAATACTCTCTTTAAGTAAGGGAGTAACGTGTCAAGGCCCGCCTGCAGCATCATGGGTATAATTCCATCCGGCCCTCCTGCCTTATATGGACTGAACTCCCCCACTGCCCAAGTTATGGATTCCTCAGTCACCACACTGCGGGCAAGGTTCCAGTCCATCTCTGGCTCTGGTTCCTCATCCCAGTTGGTAGTCTGTACCTCTCCGGGGAAGTGGGTTTTTAGAAGAAGCTCTATCGTTTCCTCTCTGTTCGCCGTCCATTGTTCGCCTGTTTTCAGAGAGCCAATCTCTTTTTGTCTTTCCGAGCCCAGCAGCTTAAGCAGACGCGCTGAGTCCGAGAGAGACTCCATCTCTCCACAGAATTTCCTCCAGCTGTCTCTTTTGCTGCGTCGGACCTCGATTTTAAATTTCCTTCTGGCTTCCAGATACACATCCCAGAGCTCCTGCCGCCCTCCCCTGAAAGCGTGGCGGTGTGATCTTCTCACGTCTTTTTTAAGACGGTCCAGAGTATCACTCCACCAAGGCAGCCTCTTGGCGCTCGCTTTCTTAAGTGGGCACGCTTGTTCATAGGAGTTGACGATTACACTGTTTAGCTTTACCACCTCAATTTCTAGTTCTTGTTTTGATGAAATAGCCTGCCCTAAAGTTCCCATGGACATTACCAGACTTTCCCTAAATTTGTTCCAGTCTGTTGCCCTCGGAATTCTTTTTAGTGGCTTCTCCATCTTATCCGATTTAATTTCAAATCGGATCATTCTATGATCGGACATAGTTATGTCCCTACTTACCCTCCAATTGACTACCTTTTCCGCAAATGCTCGAGTTACCACTGTAATATCAATAACCTCCTGACGAAGCCGATTCACAAAAGTTGGTTCCGCATTTACGTTAGCTACTTCAAGGTTTTCCGATACGAAATACTCTAATAGAGCCGTACCTCTCGCGTTAGTGTTAGTGCTCCCCCAAACGATATTATGCGCGTTTGCATCACACCCCACGATTAGTGGAAAACCTTTGTCTTTACTGTATTCTATTAACCTTATTAATTCTTCCGTTGTACACTAACATTTATGAAAACTATCAATAGTTAAATTATTTTAAAGAACGCTAGCTATATAACAGACTTCTTGACAAATCCCAAAAGTTTTGTTTGGTTTAATACTAGCTGTAGTATTAAATGCAGGCTCCCAACTCCCCTACACCTGCGCCAAAATTCAGGATATGTTTTTTATAATACTGAAAAAAAATACTCATAAATACATATACTGAACTATTATTATTATTAATGTAGATATGCATGTTATGCAGTTTCAAATTTCATTTACCTGCCATCGAGTTTAACATAGTGTTACAGTGTATCAGTTACCACAAAACTAGTCGAAACCCAGAGAAAAACCTGCAATTAAGCACGAACAGAAACTTATAAACTGTAAATAAATCGGGTGACCAGCGCGAAAGCAAGAGGTATTTAAGGTCGATATATGTTTTTATATATTTTTTAAAGATCCCAACAGTATAAATTGTATACCTAAATATACAACAAAATATTAGGCAAAAGTTTCACGCACTTAAATAGTTCTGATTTCAGAAAAATGCAAGAAAATAGCACTAATTATCGCAGCCATTATCGGCAACTACCCGTTTGTTTTATTTCTTCTTTCTGTTACATCGTTAAGAAAAAGCAGTGGCGTAACATATTTTTCTTCAAAAATATTCAATTTAAAACCCATACAGGCGCCACTGGTAAAAGTAATAAAATTGTTTGTACATCAGAAAACGCATCTTGATGCATAGAAGGCGTGTACCAAATTTCACCTAAGGTAATACCAAAGTTACAATAAAATAATGATTTTTTTCTTAAAATTTTAGCACTCTGTAATTCAGAAGTTAAGACTTTTAGGACATATGTTCATATGAAGTTTTTTTTTCTCAAAATGGACCCAAGAATAACCTCCTTACATATTAGCATGGTATTAAGAAACACCCTGTATACACATGCATAGATAAACATTTTACCAAACCGCCTCTGAAAATGTTTTTATGTCTGATTTTTCTGAAGATTGTATTCTAATTTAGATGAAAAGTACTACAGAGAATAGAGAAACGATAAAAATTTATAGAAAATTAAAAAATATATATTGATTAAAATAAATCTAAATGAAAAGCTAAAAAGCAGAATTTTAAAAAATGAAAAAGAATCTAAATAAACATTTTTGGAAGTGGGACATCAAGGAGTATAAAACACAAGCCTGCAAACTCAATAAAGTGTTTACATATTATTTATTTTTTTTTTAATTAAAGGTACAGGATTTTTTTAATTAATTTTATTTAAAGTAGATGCATTAGAGGAAATTAAATCTGACATTTCCAAAATTTAGTTAAAAGATGCAAATAATGGAGAAACTGTAAGTATAAGATTGTACGAA
>MU185722.1:0-16256 GCA_016904865.1 Pissodes strobi | reverse complement strand
TTAATTAATATTCTCCATCTCTCTCCCCGATCATTATTATTATTATTATTGTTATTATTCAAATCAATTAATTGTTTCCAATGTCTTATACCTCATTTTCAATCCTAATTATATATACTTTATTATCTTCCATCTTCTTTTCGCGTCATATTCTCTTATTTCTCTATGGTTTTACAAAACAAGAGGGAAATCCCTTGCACGTAGGCCACTTCTTCAATCCATCTCTCTTCCTGATTATTATTATTATTGTTATTATATAAATCAATTAATTTTTTTCAATGTCTTATACCTTGTCTTCAATCTTAATTATATATTCTTTAATATCTTTAATCTTCGTTTCGCGACATATTCTCTTATTGCTCTATGGTTTTACAAAACAAGAGGGAAACCTCTTGCACTAGGGCCACTTCTTCAATTAATATTCCACATCTCTCTCCCCAATCATTATTATTATTATTGTTATTATTTAAATCAATTAATTTTTTCCAATGTCATACCTCATCTTCAAGCTTAATTATATATTTTTTAATATATTCCATCTTCTTTTCCCGTCATATTCTCTTATTCCTCTATGGTTTTACAAAACAAGAGGGAAATCCTTTGCACGTAGGCACTTCTGCAATTAATAACCTCCATCTATTTTCCCGATTATTATTATTATTTAAATCAATAAATTTTTTCCAATGTCATACCTCATCTACAAGCTCATTTATATATTTTTTAATATCTTTTATCTTCTTTTCTTGTCATATTAAATTATTCCTCTACGATTTTACAAAGTACGTAGGCTACTTCTTCAATTAATATCCTAGGAGGGAAATCCCTTGCACGTAGGCAACTTCTTCAACCTCCATCTTCCCTATTACTATTATTATCATTATTTAAATTAATATTATCCACATTTTGCATCCTGTTAAGTTTGCGCTTTGTTTATTAAATGCATTTAAGCCTTAACATATTTATGTCTTCTTCTTTCGAAGAGGCTCTTTTATTGATTTCTTACTCCACCTCCATCTAAATTTGAATGCATCTCACCTCATTAATCAATAATTAGTTATCTTCGACATGTCTTCGAATACCATGCAAGCAACTTTTCTATATCATATCTTTGTGATTCTCATTATCATCTCTATTTTTTCTCATATGTGAATCAATGTTCATGATATTTTCTTTAATATCTTCCCTGTCTTATGTTTGCTTATTAGTTGGATCTGTATCGTCGGCACACAGAATGCTAAATATTCTACGTTATTACCTCCATAGTTCCTGTTGCTGATTGTTGGTTAAGTATAATTTTAACTGATGAAATTTATGTCAAGTTGTGAATATTTTTATGCAGTGAAGCACCAGGGTTTTCCTGATAGCGACACTGTAAACAGAAAACAATTTTTCTTCATTTATAAAGGTGGTACTGATTTCACACTTTTGGGCCAAAATAAAAATACCTTATGTGTATCCCTATAAATTTTCAGGTTTATGAAGAACGAAAGGTGACCGAAGAACGACGAATAACGCGCAAAATGGTGGAGAAAAATATCACAAAGAACGAGAGCGTAAGGAGCAAAATGAGTAGCAGGAGTGTTACGTCGCAACGCTCCAACGGCTTTAGACTGATAGATAATAACATAAATGGTAAGGAATAAAACCATTATTGTTTCGTTAAAGTTTATCTTCATGTTCCTGTGAATGAGCAATCCCTAACTGTTTCTAAGATCATAGTTAGCAAAATGTCTATTTCTTGTCTCCATGAGAGCTCTGAGAAACTTACCCTGTCCTGTAAATAGGGTAGTACCTATTTGCTTTCTATTTTTCTTATTATAGAGGCCGATATATCTATCTCCTGATAACTTTATCAACGACCATATTACCATAAAAGTCCTATGACTGTTATCTTGTTGGTAAAGTTACCAAGAGGTAAACAAATCGGGCCTAATAAGAGCACAAATTCTAATGATAATAATATGGAATCTTTAACTTTAGGTCATAATAACCAACAGAATGGGTCAAACAACGACGACAACGGTTCAGTCTACAGCATCTACAAGCAAAAAATCGACAGCATGTTTGAATCCGATTCCAGTACCATCACGAGCAACCACAACAGTGTCCAGGCTAAAATTGAAAAGATGTTTAGTGATGTGGCTAAGGATAGTGGCATCCCCGCTAGTCCTATAGGTGCTCATGCATTTTCCGTTGACTACTTGGGTGGTGTTCCTCTACAAGACAAGGTCACTAGTTTGGCTGGACTGCAGCGTCCGCTAAGAGACCTTTATTTTTCTTATAAGAAAATGACGAGGAATAAAAAGGTTAGAATCAATGAAAATCGTATTCGCTTACAAGAACTGATCCATTTATTTAGAGTATTTAATGGATGATATCGGATTGAGGATTTAATATCATAATATACTCATTTAAGTTTTAGGGGAAATTAATTTAATGCGTCTACTCGACTACTCAATCTCAGCATTAATTGTGGTGGGACGCCATTTTGTTGAAACCAAATATTATCAGAAGTGCGACCAATAGCATCATCTAATTGGGAAAACCGTTGCTAACAATTTTACTTATATTACAAGTAGTAGTAGCAGATTATAGCCGTAGATAAATCTCCCCCTACCACCTGTGGCATCACATGACCTTGAGCTACGGCGTGGTAGGCGGAGACTTATCTCCGGCTATTATCTACTACATACCGTCCCTCCTCGTCCTGTCGTAGCATTAAACCCTCTGGGTGCTTGACTTCGTTATTACCTTCACAGGCATCATAACATCGGGCAGATTTGATCTTGTTTCAGCCTGATCCACATTCGTTTGCTTTGACTTTGAACGATCTTGATGTCGAACATATAACCTTGAACAGCAAATATCATTATTCCCATGACACTCATTTAGTCTTGAAGAATATCTTATATGTAATACTGACCTTGAGTTTTGGTTGATCAAGGGGAAACAACGTCAAATGTGCTGGTGTCTTTGAAGGACTTTTTGAACGCACAATGTCCCAAAGTGTTTAATTAAACCTCTCCCAATTACTAACATTATTATTATTTATCCTTAGCTGCTATCGGGCAGGCTAGAAATCTCTCCACAAGGCCTCCGCGTCCAATACCAAGGACCTTCAGGAGATCTGGAGCAAATGAATTCCTTTCCATCAATAGCGGTGTGGTCGGCAGTGAAGTTTGTAATCCAGGAGAACAGCTCTATGTTGCACGGAAAGGATCTGTCATACGCGTTTTTGCCCCTTATAACCGATCCAGATAATATGGATAAGCAAATGCTGTTTAAAAGCCTGGAAGAGGGAGAGAAGAAGTATATTACCGAGGAAGAGCACTCGCCCTTGTTTGCAGTGGTCATGAGGAAGATTGGGGTTCAGAAGCAATTGGAATGCCATGGGTATGTATGTTTCTATCAAGGCATAGGAAGAGCAAATCTATATTCTATTAAATTTTATTCAATTAAGTCTGAATTTATTAATTATTAATAGAAACGGGAGCATGGTTGAAGAGTTTAGATTATTCAAAACGCTTCTTATTTCAGGTTTGTCTGTCAGACGTCAGAAGATGCCATAGTGATAGCAGCGACACTGTACAAATCACTTGTAAATCATATGAAGAATAAAGAGAGGAAACCCAAGAACAAAAACGGAGTAACGACGTGCATGTCGACCGCTTCAAGCACGATGGTCGATAAAAATGGAAATTCCGTGCCAGCACTGCCAGTAAGACCACCAAGAAGGAAACGGAGTAGTGCAACTTCGTCTGTTTGTAGTGACACTAATTCAATTACAAATGTAAGCAAACTTCTCTCCATATTAAAATTAGGGATGACGATAAATATACCAGGAATGCATTTACATCAGAAAGTAACCACCCAAATTATCCAAAAAAATTATTTTACAAAAAGGGTATATAAAAAACAATATTTTCTAAATAAATGCTGACTCATTCTTATGCATAAAACTTAACACTGTACTGCATGGGCCACTGTCAGGAGAACATTTTGGTAATTTTCTTAGGTTACACCAACTGACAATGAAGGTGTAGTTTGCACCAGGCGTAGTACGACCTATTGTTAGACTGGGGAGTAAGAAACCAGCAATTGCGCAATTCCCTAGTTTGTTTTCCATTCTTCATAGCTTCGATAACATGGTTCCATGCTTCTCAATGAGCTCGTTTAACCATTTTCTTCTTATTCTTCTATTTCTTCGATATCAATACGGTCTTTCTTAGTTACCTGATCGCATTGGGCACCATCCTCCGTTTTAGGAGCAAGATCTCATCCCAAAGTCTCTAACATGAAGCAAAATTAGGTCAGGTGGGTGATGTTTTTGATAGTTGACAGGTGACTAGTAACAGTTGACACATTAACCAAAAAAATACCATAGCGCACGTGGATGAAAATTAGAGATGACGCTTTTGACAGTTGACAGGCTGGCTTATATTGTAATTAACTAAATCACTTTGTTTCAAGAAGCAATACCGCTTAATTGATTACCTAAGTTGAAATGCATAAATATTTTCCTTCCAGGTATCAGATACACAACCTTTACTATCTACTAAACCCCCTAAAAAGAGTACAAAAACAAAGAGAGCTCCGAAAGTCCCAGAACAGGCGAATCAGGAGGACTTGGATGCCATAGTACCGTACGAGGAACCGATACGAATAAAACAAATTCAAAATGAGGAAAGTAGCAAGGAAGTTGATGAAAATAGAGAAATTAAACCCAAAAGCTTTAGCGGTACGTTATTTTTTTCATATAATATAATAAATTGAACAAAATAAATATTAAATTGTTTTAATTTGTTTAATTTAAACGTCTGCTTATTTCTCTATTTTTTCATCGTTTTACCAAAACCAGCGTTATTCATTAATTTAAAATCCTATTTGGGCACTTAAATATGTTTTATTAAGGTCCAAGTTTTTAGTTATAATTTTATATGTATTGAACCTATTTTTATAACAATCTCTATTAGCTGAATCCATAATATTAATGAGTCATTGCTCTATTCGTTTCAATTCATTTAATTTGAACGTCTTTCTTTTTCTCTATTTTTCATCGTTTTACCAAAAACAGCGTTAATCATTAATTTGAAAACCTATGTTCAAATTTGTGTATTTAAATATATTTTATTAAAGTTCAATTTTCTAATATAATCTTATCTGTATTAAAAGTATTTTTATAAAACATTTTATCAGCTTGGTCTACAAAATTATTGAGTTATTGATTTATTTGTTATAAGCGTCTTCTTATTTCTCTATTTTTTCATCTTTATACCAAAAACAGTGTTATTCTTTAATTTAAAAACATATCTGGGCCCTCAAATATATTTTACTAAGGTCCAAGTTTTTAGTTATAATTTTATATGCATTGAACCTATTTTTTTAACAATTTCTATCAGCTGAATCTATAATATTAATGAGTTATTGCTTTATTTGTTTTAATTCGTTTAATTTTAACGTCTTCCCTTCTCCCTATGTTTATTATCGTCTTACCAAAAACAGCGTTAATCATTAATCTAAAAACATATTCTCAAATTTTTATATTTAAATATATTTAATTAAGGTCCAACTTTCCAATGTAACCTTATATGTATTAAACGTATTTGTATAAAAAAATTTATCACCTTGATCTTAAATTACTGCTTTATTTGTTATAATTTGTTTGTTACAACCGTCTTCTTATTTTTCTACTATTTTCTTCGTTTTCCCAAAAACAACGTTATTTTTTAATTTAAAAAGTTATTTGGGAATTTAAATATATTTTATTAAGGTTCAAGTCTCTTAGTATAACTTTATATGTATTGAGCCCATTTTCTCCCAGCTGAATCTATAATATTAGTGAGTTATTGATCTATTTGTTTAAATTCGTTTAATTTAAAAGTCTTCATTTTTCTGTTTTTTCATCGTTTTACCAAAAACAGCGTTAATCATTAATTTGAAAACTTATTTTCAAGTTTGTGTTTTTAAATATATTTTATTAAAGTCCAATTTTCTAGTATAATCATATATGTATTACACGTATTTTTATAACAATTTTAATCAGTTTGATCTACAATATTATTGAATTATTTCTTTTTTGTTATAATTTGTTTGTTATAAGCGACTTCTTATTTCCCTATTTCATTAATTATTCATTAATTTAAAAAGTTATTTGGGCACTTAAATATATTTTATTAAGGTCCCAGTTTTTAGTATAATTTTATATGTATGAACCTATTTTTATAACAATTTCTATTAGCTGTATCTATAATATTAATGAGTACGTCTTCATTTTTCTCTGTTTTTCATCGTTTTACCAAAAACAGCGTTAACCATAAATTTAAAACCTTAGTTTCAAATTTGTGTATTTAAATATATTTTATTAAAGTCTAATTTTCTAGTATAATCTTATATGTATTAAACGATTTTTAATAGCAATTTTTATCATCTTAATCTTCAATGTAATTGAATTATTGCTTTATTTGTTATAATTTGTTTGTTATAAACGTCTTCTCATTACTCTAATTTTTTCATCGTTTTATCAAAAAACAGCGTTATCCATTAATATAAAAAGCTATTTGGGCACTTAAATATATTTTCTCAAGGACCAAATTTTTAGATATAATTTTATATGTATTGAACTTATTTCTATATCAATTTCTATCAGCTGAATCTATAATATTAATGAGATATTGCTCTATTTGTTTTAATTTGTTTAATTTAAAGGTCTTCCATTTTCTCTATGTTTGTTATCGTTTTACCAAAAACAGCGTTAAACATTAATCTAAAAACCTTTTATCAAACTAGTATATTTAAATATATTTTATTAAGGTCCAACTTTCCAGTATATGCTTAAATGCATTTAACGGATGTTATTACAATTCTTATCAGCTTGATCTACAACATTATTGAATTATTGCTTTATTTGTAATAATTTGTTTGATATAAGCGTCTTCTTATTTCTCTATTTTTTTCATTGTTTTATCAAAAAAAGCTTTATTCATTAATTTAAAATGCTATGTGGGCACTTAAATATATTTTATTATGGACCAAGTTTTTAGTTATAATTTTATATGTATTGAACCCAATTTTATAAAAATTTCTATTAGTTGAATCTATAGTATTAAAGAGTTATTGCTCTATTTATTTTAAATTGTTTAATTTAAACATTTTCCTTTTTCCCTGTTTTTCATTGTTCCATCAAAAACAGCGTTAATCATTAATTAAAAAACCTATTTTCAAATTTGAGTATTTAAATATGTTTTATTAAAGTCCAATTTTCTAGTATAATCTTATATGTATGAAACATGTTTTTATAACAATTTTTATCAGCTTGATCTACAAAATTATTGAGTTATTGTATTTCTCTATTTTTTTATCGTTTTATCAAAAATAACTTTATCCATTAATTAACATATTCTATAACAATTTCTATCAGCTTCTATAATATTAATGAAATATTGCTCTATTTGTTTTAATTTGTTTAATTTAAGCGTCTTCCTTTCTCTCTATGTTTGTTATCGTTTTATCAAAAACAGCGTTAATCATTAATATAAAAACCTATTTTCAAATTTGTATATATTCAACTTTCCAGTATAACCTTATATGCATATAACGTATTTGCATAGCAATTTTTTTCAGCTTGATCTACAATATTATTGAATTATTTCTATATTTGTTATAGTTTGATTGTTACAAGCGTCATCTCCTTTCTCTACTTTTTTCATCGTTTTTCTCAAAAAACAGCATTTATTATTTTAAAAATTTAGTTGGGAATTTAAATATATTTTATTAAGGTCTAAGTTTTTAGTATAACTTTATATGCATTGAGCCTATCAGCTTAATCTGTAATATTAATGAGTTCTTGCTCTATTTGTTTTAATTCGTTTAATTTAAACGTCTTCCTTCTTCTGTTTTTCATCGTTTTACCAAAAGCAGCATTAATCATTAATCTAAAAACCTATTTTCAAATTTGTGTATTTAAATATATTTTATTAAAGTTCAACTTTCCAGTATAACTTTACATGTATTAAACGTATTTGTATAACAATTTTTTACCAGCTTGATCTAAAACATTGTTTAGTTATTGCTTTATGTGTTATAATTTGTTTGTTACAAGTGTCTTCTTATTT
Source organism: Pissodes strobi (assembly GCA_016904865.1). Lineage (NCBI taxonomy): Eukaryota > Metazoa > Arthropoda > Insecta > Coleoptera > Curculionidae > Pissodes > Pissodes strobi. The sequence continues at coordinate 8,145 of MU185722.1, read as the reverse complement.
CTCTACTTTTTTATCGTTTTCCCAAAAACAGCGTTATTTATTAATTTAAAAAGTTATTTGGGAATTTAAATATTTTTTTATTAAGGTCCACGATTTTTAGTATAACTATATGTATTGAGCCTATTTTTATAACAATTTCTATCAGCTGAATCTAAGTATTGTTCTATTTGTTTTAATTTGTTTAATTTGAACATCTTCTTTTTCTCTGTTTTTCCTCGTTTTACCAACAACAGCATTAATCAGTAATCTAAAAACCAAATTTGTGAATTTAAATATATTTTATTAAAGTCCAATTGTCTAATATAATCTTATATGTATTAAACGTATTTTTATTAAAAAAATTATCAACTTGATCTACAATATTACTGAATTGTTGCTTTATTTGTTATAATTTGTTTGTTAAAAGCGTCTTCTTATTTCTCTATTTTTTTCATCGTTTTACCAAAAACAGCGTTATTCATAAATTTAAAAAGTTAGTTGGTCACTTAAATATAGTTTATTAAGGTCTAAGTTTTTAGTTATATTTTTTTATGTCTAACCTATTTTTATAACAATTTCTGTTAGCTGAATCTATAATATTATTGAGTCATAGCTCTATTTGTTTTAATTTGTTTAATTTAAACGTCTTCTTTCTCTCTATTTTTTATCGTTTTAATAAAAACAGCGTGAATCATTAATCTAAAAACTTATTTTCAAACTTGTGTATTTAAATATATTTTATTAAAGTCCAATTTTATAGTATATTCATATATGTATTACACATATTTTTATAAAAAAAACTATCCGCTTGATCTACAATATTAATGAATTATTGCTTTATTTGTTATAATTTGTTTATTACAAGCGTCTTCTTATCTCCCTACCTTTTTCATCGTTTTCCCAAAGACGGCGTTATTTATTAATTTAAAGTTATTTGAGAATTTAAATATATTTTATTAAGGTTCAAGTTTTTTAGTATAACTTTATATGTCTTGTGCCTGTTTTCGTAACAATTTCTATCAGCTGAATCTGTAATATTAATGCTCTATTTGTTTTAATTCGTTTAATTTAAATGTCTTCCTTTTTCTCTGTTTTTATCTTTTTACCAAAAACAGCGCTAACCCAAAAACTTTAGGTATTTTTTCATTTAATATAATACTTTGAACAAAATAAGTAATCAACTCAAAGACAATAATTCTCGCTGAATCAACTATTAAATACAGTAATAACAATCATCAGTTTTTAATAATTGTATACGAGAGGTAACATCTGGGACCGGTTTCTTGGTATAACCCTTTAATCTTTTGGGTGTTTCATCCGACTTTGATACAGTCAATAGTTCATGTATAGCTCAACATTAATTTTGCGTAAACTGGATGCAACATCTAGCGCCATCTATAAGAATTTGATGCTACGAATGTATCCTGATAGCAACTGGTTTCTGGGCCTTACCCTTCATCAGTTAGGCTGGGTCTCTTGTGTTGAGATCCTCAGGGAGTTAAGTCTGGTTGATGAAGGATAAAACTACTACCTCCGAGTTACAATCAAAAATGGTATCATCAAGGTCGTTTGGCACGTGTAAAAATCTTAAAACATTTACGCTTCTTAACAGGATATTCTCTCATTGCCTATAATTTAGGTATAGATTTAGTTATGTTGCTTACATAACTCTGAATTTATCATATCGTATCACCATTTGCGCAAAAAGTTGTAAAACTCCTCACGAACATCCCTCTCATCTTACAGCAATTTAAAAATTATACCAAAAACCATTAACTCTCACTTAAACTTCATTAATTAAATGGTAAATAGACTAAGAGTGATTTCCTTCATATGCTTGCCATTAAAACGTTTGTCTTTTCCAGATAAAGTCAGTGTCTATATGAGCAAAGAACAGAAGCAACTCACAGCAGAGATCAAGCAAGTTGTAAGCGACTCTAACAAAGGACTCAAACGAGTACAGAGTCTTAGAAAAACGAACGATGAAACAATTAGGAAAAAAGAAAATTCGGGAGACATTTTCACTAAGGTTACTATTCCTAGGTCCGGCAGCTTTTTGAACACCGGGGGTCTGACACGATATAAAAATAAAGCATCTAGGTAAGCAAAGGAGTTGTATCTATATTATCTATATCTTTCAAAAGTCTGAAACAAGGTCTAGTGTCATGTCATAATATTATTTTCAATGCAAATTCTTTTATTAAGTTCCTGTTTTCAAAATGCTTTAGATGTACTTTTTTTCGCTGTACCATAACCATTATGTCTGTTGAACTTCCTCAACAGTTATTTTCGTATTCCATCCAAATCTTGATAATGATCATTTTCTTACATGTTATCAAATGCTTTAACAATATCCGAGCCTAGAAATTCATTCACATTCTATGTTCTTAATGTTAATCATCTGCATCAAAAAGGTTGTATTCAACTAAAGCATCTGGAAACCTGTTTAAAATGGTTTTGATGAACATATTATGTGAAAATTTTTAATGACATGCAATGTCTGTTTTAGAAACAACGAATGGGCTACCGGTGGTTCTCCACTTGGATTCAAAGAAATCTTCAACGAGCTCTCCATGCAAGAAGGTCTCCACTCGATGGACGACATCCTCTCCGTGATAATAGATCCAGACGGAATGTCGTTTAACGATCTGAAACCAATCTACAAGGAATTCCTTCTGAAATTGGCAGTGACGTTGACGAAAGATGAGTTGTATCTGAAAAGTAAAAGCATTATGAGGAGACAAAAGAAAAAGACAATTAAAAGGTGGGATTCGTAGCTTAAACATCTGTTAATAGAATTTAGATAGAAATAGGGTCATGCTTTTAGATATCATTTATAGATATCAGAAACAAGTAAATTGGGTCAAAAAACTATTGAGACAAGCTCCAGAAAGCTTCAAAAATTATGCCCCAGAATCTAAACAGGATATCACACAAATCAAAATTCTCATCCAACCATCTTGGTCAGAGAATAATGACGCTTTGTTAATTAGTATTCTGAATTTGTTGGCAGCAAACCTCGTCAACCCAAAGACCAACAGTTTCAAAGTTAAATGTAAGACCCTCTTCCAGCTCTTCATATATTTCCATGTTTTTACTATGTCCGGCTTCACTTGTTTTTTGAGTTATGCCTCTTTTCTTACAAACGGATCAGCGAAGATGTCTCTTTATGTAACGTTCCAAAAAAAGTTGTCTTGCCTTCTGTAAAGGTACTAATCCCTTGGACGTGTCATTGTACTAAGACAAAATATCTTTTTTCCATCTTTACCGATCAATTCTTAACAGGATGGAAGTCATAACATCATATTTCAACTCAATATTTATATTTGTTTTCAGATCTTCCAGTGCTAAACGAAACCCCAACATGCTCGTATCCGGCAAATTCAAAAAATTAAAGCACATTTTCCAGAAAAATCTGAAACCTGGTTCCTCGAGGAAATTGCTCGAAGATACTAATACGAACCATATAGAGATACGACCGAGTGACATGCAAACAGATTCAAAGTTGCTCGAAAGTAGTATTAGCACGTCTTCTTATGACACGAGGCCATTTAGGACTAAAGAGGAATTGGTGGGTAAGAAGACGAGCTATAAAAAGAAACCACATGGTAAGTGTTAGTTAGGAATATATTTTAGGTGTCATCCAAAACCGCAAAAGAGAAGTAGTTTTTTTGGAAAATATCCTACCCTAAATATAATAAGATTTATTATTTTTAGGTGATTTTAGTAAACATCGAAGACGCGATAGAGCGAGCACCAGCGAAGAATCAGACTTTTTCTCACTAAAGCGACAAAATAAGTACTCAAAGTCCCAAAACTCTAATTTGTTGACTTTAAACCAAAATAGAAATTCATCTTCAGGTCAGTACCACTCAACTTTCCATCTGCGTAGAATATTAGTGTCTACCAGTACGTGGTGGGCCATCCAATAAAAAATAGCGTGGCTAACAAGTATTGTATTTTTAGGTTACGTGTCCTGTTCTGAATGCTCTTACGATTCGGATACATGCACCTGTGTGTCCGCAGATAAATGCTATTGCAGCTTGGGACAAAGACTCTGTGGAAGTAGTAGGAGGGGCACTATTAGTAAGTTCCAATTATGCTTGATATATATAATAATAATAAAGGGTGTCGACAAAGAGCTCAGCACACAATTATTAAAAATATAAGTATTTAATTGAGCGGTCACAAAACAATAGAGCCAAGGCTCGGGGAATTATGCTTGATTTATATAATAATAACATGTGTCGACAAAGGGCTCAGCACACAATTACAAATTTAAGTATTTAATTGCGCGATCACAACGGATAGTCAGGAATGGAGCAAAGGCTCTGGGAAAGTAGTAGGGGGGGGGGGGCACTATTAGTGAGTTTCAATTATGCTTGATATACATAATAACAAAGGGTGTCAACAAAGAGCTCAGCGCACAATTAAAATTTAAGTATTTAATTTGGTGGCCTCAGCGGATTCCATTCGGTCCGGCACCGCAGTGAAACTTCTGCGGGGGTGAGCGACCTGACCGGACGCGACCCCGGGCGGTGGATAGGGGAGTGGCCTGGCGTCCTTGGACACTGGGTCAGTGGTGACCATAATGGAGGATGAGGGGATTAAAACCCCCGACAGCCCCTCCTAAAGTCACTGCCGCAGACCAGCTCAACCCAGGGCCTCATAGCTAATGAGAACGGGCCTAGCGAACCCGGGGTACCCTAGCTGGGTCTGAGCTCTTTTTCAACTAGTCTTGGGCCAGACTCCCTTCTTTACCTTTCTGTTTTTCGATCTCCCTTGATCAACGCAGCAAATACTCTATGGAGGTGGTAGGAGGGGCACAATTAGTAAGTTGCAATTATGCTTGATATTTATAATAATAAAGGGTGTCGACAAAGAGCTCAGCACACAATTAAAGATTTAAATATTTAATTTGGCGGCCACGACGGATAATCAAGAATGGAACAAAGGCTCTGGGGAAGTGTTAGTTGGAGGGTGGGACCCTATTAGTAAGTTTCAATTATGCCTAATATATATAATCAAGAATGGTGCAAAAATTCTGTGGAAGTAGTAGGAGAGGTACTATTAGTAAGTTGCAATTACGCTTGATATATATGTATAATATCAGCGTACAATTAAGAATTTAAGCCACAACAAATAGTCCAGATTGGATCAAAGCCTCTGTGGCAGTAGTAGGTGGATGGGTGGGGCACTATTAGTAAGTTTAATTTATGCTTGACATATATAATAATAAAGGGTGTCGACAAAGAGCTCAGCGCATAATTAATAATTTAAGTTTTTAATTGAGCGGCCTCTTCGGATAATCAAGAATTATGCAAAGACTGTGGAAGTAGTAGGAAGGGCACTATTAGTAAGTTCCAATTATGCATGATATATATAATAATAAAGGTGTCGCCAAAGAGCTCAGGACATTTAAAGACTAAAGATAGACAAGAATGGAGCAAATGCTCTGTAGAAGTAATAGAAGGGGCACTATTAGAAGTTTAAATTATGCTTGATATATACAGTGTGTCTAATTAAGTTGGAACCATATGGAAAACTTTCTTATTATTGGTTTTATGAAAAAAAGTTATTCTTTATAAAAAGTTCTGCATGGTCTAAAACCCAAAATGCAATCATCAGATATAATTTTTTTGCAGTTGTATACGAGTGTGCGGAACCCAGACCTTTTATTTTGAATTTCGCAACACTAAGAGTGAGAAAGACAATTTTTTGACTTCTCAGCGAAAAGGGGTTATTTATCTGAATCGAAGGACCAGCTCTGTGAAATTAGAGCAATTAGTGAACTGTATTTTAACAACGGTCGGCCATAGTTCTCTTTCCTTAATGAAAGCGTATATAAAAAATGTAGATGAGATGCTAATGACATATAGAGTATTTATTTAAATATAACCAAAAAATGTAAATATAACTAACAAACAAATATAAACTTATATATTAAAAACATGCAAATTATTATATTATATACACATACACAGACACCTTTCATTCAACCTACAAGTACACGTGGGCTTATCAATAAAGAGATAATTTACATTTATATTACTGTAAATGATAATATAACTAACACCAGTGTTCATATATAATGTTTATAAATCAAAGCAACTGCCTCTAAATTGCCTTAGCTGGTTGCACAAGTCGAAGATGTCTTTAATTCAATTTACGTGCAAAAAAGTGAAAAATCTTGAATTATCTTCAATTACCATATCCAACACGTGAACATTATTAGAGTTAATTAATGTGATTTCACTAACTCTATTCAACTTTTACTGACTTATTGCTTCTTTACCTTAAATACCTTTGAAGCTCAAAGTATAACGGGTTTCACCATCTTGGCTGTTTCAGCTTACTACACACTCATATGGGTTGATCTCGAGGTTGATTTAGCACTTCTGAAATCACTATACACAAACGGGGTCCTAAGTTAATCTCTGATTAACTTATGATAAGGGGAACGGGGTACTTCATGAGCTTTCACAACTTTCTGTGAAGCTCACCTCCACAAGATGTTTATCGTACGGCAGCCATTTCAAGAGAGAGAGAGCCCATCGAGAACAGGCGTAACAGAATTTAGATTAATCAGGGAGATTTTTCGCTCTTCAGGGACTTCTTCCACTTGAATATCATTGTTTAGTGATGTATAATCGAAGTCACATTCTTGTAAAAATTGAGGGCCATGCCACCAAAAATCACAACTTAACATATTTTGTGCCAAAACTCCACGAGATGGGATATCGGCAGGATTGTCAGCTGATTTAACGTGATGTCATCTATATTGTGAGGTCATTTCTTGAATTTCTGCCACTCTATTAGCAATAAATGTGTTCCAGCGTGAAGCATGAGACGAAATCCAGCAAAGGGCAATTTTGGAATCTGTCCAAAGATTTATACTAGAAGGGTGAAAACGATCATGGAAAATATGTAATAGGTTTGTAACAAGACGTGACAGAAGTACCATTGCACAAAGTTCAAGACGGGGAAGCGACACAACTTTAAGTGGTGCTACACGAGATTTTGAAGACACTAAATTGGTAGACACATGTCCATCCGAATACATGGTGCGAACATACACACATGCTGCATACGCCTTTATACTAGCATCTGAGAATCCATGAAATTCAATAGTCCTTATTTCCTTGCACTCAGAGAGATATCTGGGAATTTGTAAATTTGACAAAACATGAAGATTTTCTAGGAAGTCAGTCCACTCTGTAATTAGCGTTTGATCTGTGATGACAGTGTCCCAGTCAACTTTAAAAATTCACAGTTTTTGAATTATTAGCTTTCCTACTACTATGACTGCAGTTAAAAAACCTAGGGGATCGTAACATTGTGCAATGATGGATAAGATTTTTCTTTTGGTAAATGGACCATTTAGAGAAATGACAGGGATTGTAATACCTAGCGTGTCTTGCTGAGGGTGCCATTTTAAGCCTAATACTTTGTTTGGATTATTCTCAAAATCAATATTGTATTCCATCGTTTTATCCTGTGATATATGTTCAAGAAATTGCTCGGAATTTGAGCACCATTTGTGAAGATTGAATCCGTGACGGGTAAGCATGGAATTTAGCTGATCATATAAGGAATTTAAATCTGTAGGTGTACTCCTGCGAGTATGTCGTCCACGTATTGGGTAAGAAGTGCCTGAGAGGCAAGTGGATATTGGGAGTTGCCTTTAAATGCAATATCATTGAGAACTCTAGTTGCCAAAAATGGCGCACAATTTGTACCATAAGTCACAGTTAAAAGTTCAATACACGCAAGAGGTTGACGTGGGTCTTCTCTCCATAGAATATTAAGCAAAAAAGTATGATCGGGGTTAATTCGAACTTGTCGATACATTTTTTCAATGTCTGATGTTAGAACATATTTGAAAGATCTAAATCTGCACAAAATGTCGTACAGATCAGGCTGTACTTGATGTCCTTTTAGAGTAATGTCATTTAATGAAGCTTTACTAGTAGTTTTACAAGATCCATCAAAAAGAACACGGAGTTTAGTAGTGCTACCATGTTCTTTGATTACAGCATGGTGAAGGAGAAAATATTTTTGATATAATAACTCATTTGTAATTCGGAGGGGAACTATTTGTGCATGGTTAAGTTTCAAGTATACTCAGTAAAATATCACGTTGAAACCTTTTCTCTAGGTTTTCGA
>MU185721.1:141137-177462 GCA_016904865.1 Pissodes strobi | reverse complement strand
TTAACAAAACAAATTTGGTTCAACCATGCCTTCCGAACTTGACCAATGACTGGTAAAATTTTGTTAATGCTCCTGGCGTTGTCTAAACTGTTGTCACTAGAGTCTAAGAAATGTTTCAAATCTATTGACCGATATTGCATCTTCAACTTGGGGAGTTCGCGGGTGTGGTGCCTAGTACCTTCTGGTTGTTGGTTGTCTTATAAGCGACATTCAGAGTAATTATGTTTACCTCTTCGATGCGAAGACATATCGATCGATTTGGGTCTGTTTGAGCATTGCAGATATATGTTTGTCAAGAACAAAATCTGCAGAAAAGAAGTACCTACCTGAATACTTTATATGGATTACTCAATTGTAAGATGTTTTCGGTCATTACCTTGGAATGCAATCTTCTACTATTTGGGTAGTAATTGTCCTGATTTTTTTTGCTGATAGATTATTTAGAGGTGATATAGTAGGACAAAGGAAGTTCATTCTCATCATCATAGTCATCATCGTGGTGGTTGTTGTTTTGAAATGTAAGGCTCATCGATTTCCTGTTTGGAAAGTTCAACATCCTTATTTTATGACATTCGGCCACTACCTTACGTCCGTAGAAATTCTGAAATGTTTAGAATAGGTGAAGGGTGTCGACTGGAATTTCTCTGGATTCTGTGTATAAAATCTTGAAAGTGATTTACCCCTCGATAATTACTAAAACAGCTTCTCAGGAAATTTAGCAACTAACTGAGAAAATGCAATTTTCTATTAGCGTACAATATTGCTTTTTTAATTCTTCCTACTCGTAAAAGTGATTATTTGTTTGCCTCAACTCCGTTTGAAATTTAATTTCGCGCATAGATTGTTTGGAAACAGTATGACGTAGGGTGTAACCAACTAAATAATTTGATTACAATCTTATAGCGTAACTAACATTATTATTTAATACGAATGTCCGACTACATTCTCGGCATTTATTTAGGGTACCATTATGAAACAATTATTTTGCAATAACTCATTCATTAAATCCACTGAGGCAGTTTACTTTCTAATATGTCATCTGATACGGCACATACGTTGCAATTAATTTATCTGTTGTGGGCTACTGTGTTAAACTTGGTATATGGTTATTGACTTCGTTATTTGTTTCGTAAGGCATTTGATTAATATGTCACCATCAACACTTTAACTGATTGAACTGCTTATTGGTAGATAAATTATTTAATAATTTGTCACAGTTGGGGGACAGTGTTTGTTAGGCTTACGTAATAACTATCAAGAGAAATGTATTGGGGTTTATTTTATTGGGCGAACACGTGGCAAGAGTTCGTTTTTATCCCTGACAAAGAATCGGGCGTCCTTGCCAGAAGAAATCCCCATTCACGCTGGTACTTTGGCCGCGGGGAATCGGACCATTTTTGTCTGTGCCTGAATGATAATTCGGAATGTTCAGGGGGACATACCCGCCATATACTGAAGACTTCACTAGAAGTACCAGCGTCCAACAAGGGTGTAACCTATATGGGTGGATTGCTGCCAGCTCTAGCCAAGCCCGGTCGGTGGTCATTTCTGGGTGAATGCCGTCCAGCGAAACCCACACTCAAAGGACCACCACCACCATAACCCTCAACGGGTATCGTGGTTTTTTAGTCATAACTGGTGTTTTTGCACCCCATTTAAAATTTCAATTTAAATATACTAGATTATGTTTTCTTTTCACTGTCATGGGTGTCCACTCTATCACTCTTCTACTCCATTTTTCATCCTCCCATCTTGCCAAGTGTCCGGTCCGTTGCCATTTGGTTGTATAATTCGTTCAGCTACATCAGCCACTTCCAGTTTTTCTTCTTATCCATTCGTTGGTCTTTCTGTCCTGCAGTCGTATGCCCAGCATTGCCCTTTCCATTTTCCTTTGGGTTACTTTTAGTCTTTCCATGATTGTTTTTGTTAATACCCAGGTCTCTGAAGCAGAGGTAAGTATTGGGAGGACACATTGATTGAAAACCTTCGTTTTGAGATCTTGAGGGATCTTTGATTTAAACACTTGGCTTAGCTTGCTGAATGCTGCCTATGCCAATACTGTTCTTCTGCTTATCTCGGCTTTATGTGTTGGTTCTGTCATTGAAAACTTCTGACCCAAGTATACCTATTCGTCCACCAACTCTATTGTTTTATTGTCTATTTGTAGATATAGATATAGATAGATAGATGTCATTTTCCGGCGTTGGTCATTATTTTTGTCTTGGAAATGTTCATGTTTTGCTTGTGGCTTGGTTTAGGGTTGTTACCATTTCCTCTAGTTTGTTTATGTCATCGGAGAAGAGCACGATGCCATCAGCGAATCTCAGGTTAGACATGTGTTCCCCATTTATATTTATTCCTTTATTGTCCCATTGCAGGGTCTTGAAAACGTCTTCTAGAAGGTTAGTAAATAGTTTTGGTGATATGGGGTCACCTTGTCTTATACCTCTTTTTATTTCTACTGCATTAACTTCCTCAGCTGCTTGTATGGTAACTATCTTTTATTATTTGAATATATCGATGGTCTATTCTACATCGTTTCAATGCATCCAGCAGTGCCCTCGTCTCTACGCTTCGAATGCCTTTTCAAAGCCAATGTATGTCATGTATAGGTGTTGGTTATATTCGTAGGACTTTTCCATTATTTGTCTAATTGTGTGTATATAGTACTGTATCCTCCTCTGAAGCCTGCCTGCTCGTGAGCTTTGTTGTTATCCTATTCATTAAAATTCTGGTGAATAATTTACTAAGATGATATATTAACCATATCGGGCGGTAGTTCTTTAGTTCCTTTTTGAAGATTAATACAATATTTGCAGTTGGGGTTTTTTCCGGTTTTGAGGCAGGTGTTAAACAACATTTCTAACTTATGCAGCACTTTGTTGCCACCATATTTAATCATTTCAATGATTACACCATCAGGTTCTGCTGCTGTTTTTATTTCGTACTTGAATATGGGTGTTAAATCTTCCGTGTGATGTCTAGTCAGTCGTGCCCTTCTATCTCTTGAGTTTGGCAGTGGTTCTTGGACTTTTGAGGAGTATAAGTCAAGGTAGAACCGTTCTAACTGATCTGCTCTTTCTTGTTGGTTGTGTACATCTCTTCCATTTTCATCCATGAGACATATCAGCCGTTTGGTGCCAGTTTCTTTCTAAACACCTTTGTTCCATGGTTTTCATCTATTGTTTCGCTGATAGTTTTTTCGTTGTATTCTGCGACATCTCTCTTGACGTTCCTTCTTGTTTCCTTATTTAGTTCCATCACTTCTGTCTTTGTTATTTGTCCTATCAGTGCATTCCTTGTGGTTTGTATTTAGTTTCCTTCCTTAATTTGTTTTTTTTGTGTATTGTGTTTATTATGGACTTTGATGTACGTGTGAGATTTGGGGGTCGATGTGATGATCAACATTAGCAACTTGGAAAAGAACATGGGCGTTTACTCTTTGTGATGTCAAGCATTCCATATGAGCAAGTATAGTACATTATTTCTGATCAAGTGAGTCCACTTCTGATTTAGTCGAATTGTACCAGTTGTATTATTTCTGGTTTGCCACTGTCACCAATTGCTCTACTATGGTAAAGTTAGGTCTTTTGGAAATCCAGATTCTGACGAGCCTTCCACTCTTTTCTTGTCTGGCAAAACTGTTTTGGTATCTCCCTCTTGTTTTTTCTGACACTACCAACTCAATTCAAGCCATTTTGTAGCAATTTGTTCACCCTGCAAAATGTTGTTTTGTGTTCATTATAGGTGGAGCCAGTCTTAGGAATCGATAACTCTTCAGGATTAGGAAAGATTCCTTTCCTGCGTATACAAAACCGTTGAGCAAATATTGATTTTTGGTAGCACAGAGGCACATGATCTTCTTGCCCTATATATATTTACGATATAGAGTCTAAATGAACTCCTGCCACAGAATACTACCAGCATCTCATTCGCTACATTTATTTATGAAATTAGTGAAAATCTCTGAAATTGCAGCTAGTTTATCACAATTATTTTTACGCTGTTTCCTGCTGATTTGCTCGTTAAAAAAGAGAAATCTTGTCAAGCTCACGGTTGCACGGAAGTCATTCCATCCGGTTTCATCGGCTACGAATAGTCCTGCAGCATCTTCATGCCCTGCCTTAAATACTCCTGATAATAATAGGAGACCAATCAGTTTAATCGATGTGGTGAACAAAAGTAGCGGTATCATCATAATTTGAACTTAGCTTCTAAAAACATACCGCAGCACCTTTCATTCCTATCTTATGAACACTAGTATGCTATGGAGCCGGTTTTTGTCAATTTGAACTTATTTTTTTCGTAAAAAGGAGAATGGATCTTCACTGTCCGAAACTTCAATATTTGATTCACTCAGATTATCACTGTACGTACTCGCAGCATCGCTTAAATCATCGTCATCTTCTGCATGCATACCCTGATTTATTTCTTCATTATCATTACTCGAATTACTTAAATATTCAGCAGAGTATTCTAGTTATTTTTGCAGCAATTTTAAAGCCTAAATTTAAAATCGCGTAAGTGGTATCGTGGAATGAAGGACAATTCCCACATAGCAGCACCGTAGCAACGCAGCAGCAGCGCTTTATAGCGCCGCCGTGATGCAAAAACCTTTTTGACATTCCCACTAAGCAGTGCAGCAGCAACAGCAGCGTGGCGGTTGCGAAACATTTTACAACAGAACAGTAGCAGTAATCACCAATTTTTGAAAATCTGCAACATATGTAGGCGGTAGATATTCTGCTGATGCTTTATTAATTCAGGATAAATTTAGAAAATATTTTTACTCAGAGGGAAACGTGCCTTGGCAACAAGCTAAAGTTCACGAGGGTGTTTGATCATGTTTTTGGATCATATATACCTCTTATTACCATATTACCTATATTACCTACTATATATGGACGAACAACAATTTAAACCAATTTCCGTGTTTCAGTGTTTTTCAAAAACATAATTCATACAGAAGATTGAACAAACCTGTATATTATAATTACAACTTCGAGTCATGTTGTTTTCTACGTTGATGCCCAGCAAACTTATGCCTGAGGCCAGGTCCTGTCATTGATAGGTCAGGGCCTGCGGTGTTTGATTTTTATGAGAAGACAGCTACTTGAATCTTTCCTGCATTAAACTGGGCAATGTTTTCTTCATCCCATCCCACGATAGCGTTCATATCCTTATTGATAGCAGGAATCTGATTTTCTCGCTCGCGTTGGAACAATGGTCATTGAAGTCCGCGACAAGAAGGAGGGTATAAGAGTGCTGTCGTCTGCAAAGCTGTAAATAGAATTATTTGTCCTGTCTAAGAGATTGTTCATATAGAGCAGGAATAGTGTGTGTTAGTTAGTTAGATCAATTTCCCTGCTGTCAATATTTTTGAGTTTGTCAAACCCTGTTCCTCCAGAAGTAGTTTGGTTTTTGAAATGGGAAGTCCAAAACCGTAGCTATAGAATATTTAAGGCATCACACTCTAGGCAGTCTTAAGATAATATACTTGACACTTATGCATCTCTCCTGGACCTGACAGTATGTCATATTGTAATCTACTAAAATGCATGGGCTGCTGAACGGATATCACCCTATCGCGGGTTTGAACTTGAACTTGGAGATTGTTATATGAACACTGGGGGCAAACTATGAACAGCGCGAGCAATCAACGGGAGCGACTTTGGGCTTTGAGCATGCCATGATCATCACTTTTTTTAGTGTAAATGCGCTGGCGAACCGTGGGTTCTTCAGACTTTAGTCTCACCTCCAGCTCCCAAGGTTAGTCACTTGACGATTGCCTTCTGGGTTCTATCCGCTCCGAAAGTTAGCCATACGACTGCTTTAGGTTCCATTCCTTTCGTTCCAAACCTGGCACCGGTTAGTCACTTGACGACTGCTAGGACCAGGGGTTTCACAACCTCCATAGTAAAGTCTTGACAAGAAGTTTGTCAGAGTGTTGAGAAAGACAAGTGTCTAAATAGTCAGTTAAAAAGTTTAGTGAAATCTCTTAGTGCTCTTAAATAAAAGCCAACTTTTAAGAAAAACTATAAATTATAAGACAGTAAACAAAGACCTATAAACAGTACCTCAAATCGAGAAAACATGCGCACCGTAGTAATCGGGTATAATAGAATCTCATTTTCTCTGACCAATAATTATTGTTAAAGTTTTATCGTTAATACATTGTTATTGTTATAAACTAAACGTGCTTACTTTATCATCTCTTCTTACCCCACGTAACGCGGTCCCGGTCTACCTCAATTACCCCCCGGCACGCTAAACAAGGCGTGTCCTCGCGAGTAGAACATCCAGTGGTAGATTGCGGAGTTGTAAAATGCGGAGTCCCACAAGGCTCTATATTGAGTCATATTTTGTTCCTAATCTACGTGAACGACCTTTCAAATTTTCAAGAGGAGGCAAATCTCATTCTTTATGCAGATGACACTGCCTGCATTACAAGCTATCAGCCATCGGAGATTGGCATATCAGATGTCAGGGACTCATACCTAAACATTGAAACTTGAGTCTGAATGATGCAAATACTCAAAATATTAATTTTACTCTAAGCAGGGACATATAGTGGGTGTAGTGAGCTGGTGTCAGTATCTGAAGGGGAGGTGAGTTTTCTGGGGAGAGCTATATCCAGATGAATTTGTTTGATTCGGAGCCTCAAGGAGGGCGTACTTTAAGTACTCTGCTGTGTGCATATCATGACTATTTCCATTCTGCTGTCTTCTAATATCCTGAATTTTTAAGCATTCACCGCATGTAACAAACATATTTAGATTGGAAAGAAGATGTCTCAGAGTGATGACAGGCTGGGATTTTAGGGCTACTTGTAGCCAAAATTTTATTGAAATGAGGGCCTCAACATCGCTCTGCGGGTTTGTCCTGCATTAACTTATCCTACATCAAGCGGAATGTGCTTCTCCTCACTTCACATACATTGTTATAAGATTCATATTTCTCCGATCGCTCTCAACATATCTTTTAGGCAGAATACTTCGAGTTCCCAGGCTATAAAATACGAAGTCCCACAAAGTCTTGTATTGGGCCCTATTTTATTCATAGTCCATGTAAACGAACTTTCACATCTTCAACAGGAGGCAAATCTCTTTCTGTTTGCTGATGACACAACCTGCTTTACGAGCTCTCAATCATCGGAAAATAACATAGTTTCTTTCTTCCTAAGACTTGAAATATCCCCAAACTGGTACTGCCTACTACTGTGTCCTCCCTCACATGGTGTATATGTATCTTTTATTTCTAGGGATCTTGTTAGTACTTCGAGTGTATTACTTTAAAATTTGACGTATAAAATTGCTTTTGTATTTATTGCCAATAAATGTATCTATAGCTATTAAAAAGGTGCATTTTGTTACAAAATGGGGTTCTTTGCACGTGTTGTTCCGAAAAACTTAAAGTAACTTCAAGTAAGTAGACATCAAAAGTTTTAGAATTTTACCAAAATTACGTATATCGATTGCAGTTACTGTGGAACAGTTATTTTATTTCATACTTCCAGATTTCGCCCTATACTTTATCCAAATTTTATTCGCTCACCGTGTTTAATAGGGCTTGCTTAAACAAATATAAAGCTAAAGTTGGTAATGGTTTATATAATTAAATTTTCTCCATTTCATTGACTGCCACAAAAACTAGCATAGTATCATATGTAATCGAAGTAATTAGTGTGGTAAAAATACGCAGCTTATTTGCAAAATTTATACAATTACGGACTGGAAAACATAAACATGTTAATAGCAAGGAGCAAAAACTCCTTTCTTACACAACTAAGTTGGATAATACAACATAAATTAAATTTTATTACATTATAAACTGCCTAGGAATTAATGCAATTATTGTAATTCTATAGCATGTTGAGCGTTTTTTTTAATATATTAAAGGTTTCGCATTAAAATCAGGGAATAGGTCTTCCAAAAATAGGGATATTAGTAAAATCCTGCAAACAGGCACTTGGACATATTTCAACGAAAAGAAGTGAAAAACGATACAAAAAATTCTACTTGGCATTTTAGTTCTGATTAATGACAATTTAATATTTAAACAAAACAAACTTTAGGCCCTTTTTTCAATATTCTTTTCTTAATTATGACGTTTTAAATAAAGCAGAACAATTTGCTTAGAGCATTTTATGTTTGCTGCCGGGAATATTGAAACAAATTTGGTAATGGGCCCTTTAAACAATTTAAGTATGCTTGTTGGCTGGATCTTTCACATCTCAGGAAGAAAGAACCTATGCTATTTTCTGAAGTGTCAATTTCTGATGGTTTATATTAGCGATGGGCATAACCGAATTATTTTGATAACCGAATTATCTGTATTCAAATAATATTAATAACCGAATGATTATTTGAATAATCATTCGAATACATTCAGGTTAGCGATCGCAGCCGGTTAGGAAGGAGGTTCAGCGTCATCGGCATCTTATTCGTAACTCGTAGCTGTTGTAATTGTCTTATTAAGCATGACTTAATAAATAAGTAAATAACAATAGAATACGAGTAAATATTTGATTACGCAATATTATTGAACAAAATATAATAAACAACATTTGACGTTTTTCAATCAAAAATGTTTCAACTCCAAAATATGATTCTTGGATGTGTTGATTACATGTAATGAACATAAATTATAAAAATCTGCTTTGCAAAAAAGTATTTCTCTCTGGCGATGTATTTATAGTACTATAATAATATTAATAATTAATCGTACATATATTGGTATAGTTATATTACGACTTATGTATGCTCCTACATTCTAAATTCCAATATACAACCTAAAACTATACAAACATTAGGTGATAATTGGTGTTATGTATTAGAAAGCAGGCCGTATTTATTACGAAGAAGTGTATGAAAGAAATAATAAATATGTGCAACAAAAAATATCGGCCGGCCGGATCAAAAGCGACCGCCTTTTATCTTGATTCCTTGAAGATGTCAACAAATTGCTGTATTTGCACTTTTTGGGCATTCAAGCGCCGAAAACTGGATATTTATTTTTATGTTAGGTACCTACGCAATAAAAGTAAATTATGTAATCTTAACTTAATATTCGTTAGTTTTTAACCCCCCAAGTTCGGCTTCCACATTCCACAATTCCACATCCTACCGGTACATTTGAATTTTTGAAACTCATCTTTTATTCGAGCTAAAACATCGAAACTTGCATCTACACTATAACCCCTATATTCATAACTCATAACTAAATTAAAACCGCTCCTTGCTCGTTGATCATTCGACGGATCGACGAGACTCGACGCGACAGCGAGGTTTTTTCCTTCGTGTTCGTATTTGAATTCGTACGTATCAGGTTCAGGTTATTTTTCATTCGAATACTTGTCGAATGAAAACCGAATAATACAGGTTATTTTAATAACCGGATAACAGGTTATTTTTCATTCGAATAAGCCCATCACTAGTTTATATCGTAAATAATTGCCTCCTTTTGAAAATTTGAAAGATTATTTACATAGATCAGGACTGAAATAAGGCCCAATCCACAGCCCTGCGGGACTCAATTTTTTCCTATAAAAGACATACTGAGATCGATCGAATATATAAACTTGTGCCAGCAGTTGATAGTGATACGACACATTGGCGCTGACTAGACCAAGAAATTGGTGCACCGTTTAAAACAAAAACAAAGCCGCTTCTAGATTTTCTCGTGTCTAAACACCCTGCATAATCAGCGTCAGTAAACTCCTGCAATGAGTCTAAACTTCCACTGTTGCCGAATGTGATACGAAAATCAACTGTGCCTTTCAAGTAACGCAAAATTTTCTTTACAAATTGCCAGTGTTCTTGTGCGTAGCAATCTAAAAATTGGCTTGCATAATTAACTGCATATTCAATATCTGGTCGAGATACTCGCGCGGCGAATAGTAACGAGCCAACAGCTTCTCGCTAAGGAATATTTTTATTACTTTGAACATTTTCAGGTTTTTTTACGCAAATAAGAGCCTGGCTCAGCTGGTATACTCAAAAATTTTGCGTCTTGCATTGCAAATGTATCAACTAATTTTCTTATATATCCTGCCTGATTAATGGTTAACAATCGTTGCTTACGATTACGTACAATTTCTAAACCTACAAAATCACATACGCTATCTACAGTTATTTTAAATTTACCTTTTAAAACACTTAAAACGTCATCTATCGCACTCACATTTTCGCATATAATTAGTCCATTGTCGACATAGAGTGTTAAATAGGTACACGGTGAACCCTTTTACACGCCCTATGAACACACACTTATCACTTTCACAAGGCACAAAACTAAAAGCCTTTAGGAAACCGACGAATTTCTCGTTCCAACACCGTGGAGACTGCTTCAATCCATAGAGACTTTTGTATAGCCTGCAAACAGAATCTGCATTATTTAGGTCGACGTATCCCTTCGGCTGCTCCACGTAGATTTCTTCCTGTAGTTCGCCGTACAGAAAGGCCGTCTTTACGTCGAATTTCTTCATTTCATAATCTCTAGTGGCGACTATTGCTAATAGCAGCCTTATCGACTCGTATCTTACGACCGGTGCATATGTTTCTAAATAGTCTATTCCTTCACGCTGAGAGAATCCTTTCGCAACACAACAAGCCTGGCTTTGTATCTCTCGACATTTCCTGTGGGATCAGTTTTAACAGCAAATACCCATCTGCACCCAATCAAACGTTTACCTTGTGGCAGTTTAGACAAGATCCACGTTTTAATGTCGTTAAGAGCCTCTATTTTTTCGTCCATAGCCTTTTTCCACTTTTCTGCTTCTTGACTTATTACAGCTTGGCTGTAATTTGTGGGTACAGCGTGTGCGAAGAATGCAACCGGTATGCCATAACGATCAGGGGCGTGCACTAGGTTACGATCACGTAATACTCTTTTGTGGTTTCTCACTTCCTGCTGAGGAATTTGGGCCTGTTCGGGAGCTGCAGCTTCTCCCGTCATTTCTTGCTGAGAAATTTGAAGCTGTAACTTCAGCTTCATCATACGCGGATTCTTCGGGGATTTTAAAGTCTAAGGCAATTGCAAATTGACTGTTTTTGGGCTTAACTGCGTGTTATTCGTTAAAATCCACATCGCTGCTGATGTAGATTTTCCTTTTCTCGTAGTCCCAAAGCCTGTAGTTATTGTACTCGCCGTCATACCCCACAAAAAGTACTTTTTTGCTTTTCGGCTCGAACTTTGTACGTTTTTCCTTAACCCTGCCCGAACAACAACATTGCACTAATACTATCTTAACTTTCCGAACCTTTAAATACCCAATTCCTCCGTTAGTACTCGATAAATTGAGAATCAGCCCTGCGGAAATCCGCAAAGCTCTCTGCCGTCTTCCAAGAAACAAAGCACCCGGTGCGGATAATATTCCGAATATAGTCCTCAAAAATCTACCCCGGAAAACATTAATCCAATATATGCATGTAATTAACGCGATCATCCGGTTTCAACATTTCCCTGAACCATGGAAGGTAGCGTGCATAGTACTCTTTCCCAAACCATATAAAGATCCAACCCTGACATCATCATACAGACCGATTTCTTTGCTTAACACCCTCGGCAAGGTGACCGAGAGGCTCATTTTGCCGAGGCTGAGCAAAGTCGTCGAAAGCCTAGAAATTCTACCACCAGAGCAATTCGGCCTTCGGGGCCAGCATGGCACTGTCATGCTGGCCGCGAAAATAGCCACCGATACTTATAAGGGCTTCAATGAAAAGAAATCAACCGCACTACTATTGCTTGACATCGAAAAAGCGTTCGACAAGGTATGGCATGAAGGGCTCCTGTACAAACTGCTTGCAAAATACAGACTGCCCTCATAGAATCATACCTTGCCGGACGCTCTTTCACGACTCGCATAGGTAAACAGATCTCAGCTAGTAGAAGACTACGAGCTGGGGTCCCGCAGGGTACCGTACTATCGCCGCTACTCTTCAATCTTTATATTGCAGATATCCCGTCTCATCCCGATCAGTGGCGGCTCATGGTCATAATTAGGCTTGTTGATCGGGACCAGATCCTGTCTGAGCCCGCGCAACAAGCTTATCCTTTATAGAACAATAATCCGGCCTGCAATTATGTATGGCGCTCCTGTATGGTGCTCCGCGGCCAGGGGGTACAAAAAGAAAATTCAGGTTATCCAAAATCACTACCTGAGGGCGGCGTTCTCTCTCACTATGTATGATCAAGTAAGGGTCGAAGACCTGCACGCGTGGGCACAAATCGAATACGTCGAGGAATACATCGATGGCCTCGCGTGTAGGTTTTTCGAAAACCAGGTGAGAGGGTCGTCGCTCACGGCAAATATCGCCAACGTGCGATATAGCCCGGAGCACCCCATAAGGCACGGCACTATCTATCGAGAAACCACATTATTTTACAAGCAGCTAAGACCCCCATAAACCCAACTCCCCTCAGGAACAACGAATAAAACACCCAGCACCGTGAAACCTTCTTTTAATCCTTAGAAAACCAACTTTCTAAAATGTTCAATAACACACAGATACCAGGAGAGCAGGAGCGACCACGCGCCTTGGCGGTATAAGCGACCTGCCTCCTTATTGGCCAGCTCACCGTGATTGGTCACGGGGGCGGGGCATGTCAAGGAACAAGCTCCTACTATAAATATGTAACCCACTTATATAGCTCACTTGATTCCATGCCACGGAAGCATCCATGACTCCGCAACCGGACCGCGGAAATTCGACTCATTCACTTCAGATCATTGCAATCGGATCAGACACAAAGTCTTTACCTTTTATTAGAAGTACCTTGCTAGTACTCTATGTTGTATATAGTTAATGTAAATGTTTCTGTTTCTCCAAAGGGAGCACTTGAAACAGGGTTTTTTAGTATAGTTTTCCCTGTATATATTATCTGAACTAACAAATATCGCACAAGTAGCACGCAATAAGAGCTCATAGCAATTTCACGTCATAGCGTCCTTGAAGGGGTAAGGAAGGAACATATATACACAAGGCAGTACCACACTCCTGGTTTTAGCTAGTAGGATAACAACATCCCCTAAGGGTGCCACCATCCGCTGGCCGAACGTTGAAGCAAACAACGACAGGCAAAACAGCGTGATGTAACTATAAGCATACTATTAGAATTAGGAATGTAAATCCAACATAATCAATTATGAATAAATATTATAATGCTAATGCTAATGCTCACGTTCTTGTAACCGACCCTGGATTTCCTGGATTATGATTGTACCTTTCCCGCTCGCTTCTAATATTTTGTCATCAGCTGCTTTGACCAAATATTCTTCTGTTGGTGCTTCCAGATGGGTAAAGTACTCTTGCTTGTATGTCATGTGCATGCTAGCACCTGAACCAGCGATCCAAACTTCACTATCTTCCTCACATGTACTCGAAAAAGATGCGGTGACATCAGAAACATATGCCGACGCTCCTTCTGACACGTTCTTTTTCTTCCGACACTCGCGAACCCAATGCCCCTTTTCTTTACAGAAAGCACATTTTGTTCTTTTCTTTAATGCTTCTATGCTATGCTTTCTTTGCTCCTTTTTGGGTTTATTTCCGAGTGAAGTTTTTTGCACCTGAAATGCGAGCTCAGTCACATTTTCTTCACTTTCAGATAATCTCTTATCTTCCCTAATGAGTCTTGCTATTAAATTAACCTTCTTTCGCTCCGCCTCTGGCGTACAGTACCAGGCTATTCTAAAGACTGAAAATTTCGACGGCAAGCTGCTTAATAGCTTTGATATAACCGCCGTTTCAAAAGGTTTTTCTCCTGCATCTTCCAGCTTCTTGCAAATACTCTCCAGCTTTTCAATTTGGAGAGCGACAGACTGCGAGCCTGTCATTTTAAAAGCATAGAACTGCTCCCATGAATTTTGCTTGGCATCAACGGTTGTATCGCCGTACAACGCTTTTATTTTATCCCAAATTTCTTGAGGAGTACTGCAGTTGATTAAATTTGGATGCAGATTCTTTTCTACCGAGCTAAGAAGAATCACCGCAGCTTGCGATGGTTTCTTCATCCATGTTTTCCAATCGTTTAATTTTGTCTCTCTGTCGGGCTCAACTTCTGTTCCCAAAACAAAACGTGTGAGCTAAAAAGGTAACTCCAAACTTCCACATGGAATAATTTGATCCATCAAGTTTTGTTAGTTCCAGCACTTCTCTATCACTCATGATGAACTGCTAAGGTAAACCAAAACTACCGACTTTTAACTGACAAAAAAGAAACGAACTGTATAAACTAAAAAACGCGATATACAAATTGGCGCAGTGGAAGCGTGCTGGGCCCATAACCTATTGAAGTTTTATTAGCAGAAAATAAAAAGCTTCAATTGAGATTGAACCAAAATATATATCTTTATTTAAAAGTAAAAATGAAAAACATAGAAAAAATACGAAGCGACAAACTGCTTCGTTGCGATGCTTAGACAAGACTAAAGGACCCTAAAATTACATCTTATAATAGGGAGTAACTTATATCTATAGGCTATCTATAAATCAGTTTATCTAAGAGAGACAAATAACTGTACCCATAACAGTTAAGGTTAAGGGTCTGGTGCCGCAATGCAAAACAGATGTGTATTAGGGCGCTGCAGATCTTAGAAGTACCCATTCAAAATATATTTATGACATTCACAACAATCTTAACAAAGAGTTTCTTACTTTTAACAGTGTTTCGATTTTTAATTTATATGAGAATATATCAAGAAAAAATGCCAATATGTATTGTATTGTATTGTAGAAATATATTTATTTGTTAAAAAATATATTTTTCTTTTCAGCGAATTCGACAAATTAAACAAAGATGACATCTATCACAACAACGAACTCGCATTCAGCGTGGCAGAACACCATTTGGGCATCCCCGCCCTTCTGGAACCTGAAGATATGGTCGAGTACGAAGTACCTGATCGCCTGTCAATTTTAACCTACTTGTCGCAGTTTTATCAGACATTTGAAAGCCAAAGAGGTAAGATTATCGTAACTGATTAAAAAGGGTTGTTGGGCTATTGAATTGTCTGTCAATACTTAAAAATATCGATATCATTATTTATTCAATCGAGATTAGTACACTGTTAAATTGACTAGTCACAATTAATAAAACTCCTTACACTTGGTCCAATTTCGGTTAGTGTTTTTGCAATTAATGGTTATTGCGTTTTTGTGTCAAAGACCACTTGCATCACTGAAATTAGTTCTGTGTGAATAGTAAAATGGAATGATGTTTAGTCATTAGTTTAAACATTTACAGGCTTAGACAACCGATAAAAATATATTTACCAGGAATTTCCAGTAATTGCTATCCTCTTATTCAGCTGGTGTGAGAGAGTTTTTGCACCATTCAAAAGGGAAAAGAAACTGGAAAACTTAAACCCTCCATCCAAGTTCATAAAATAATTATTTGTGTAGCAGGGATGCAACTTTTTTCTATAGAAGACAGTCATTAAAACGAACTTTTCTCTGTGGCCAGTAATTATATAAGAGGTTGTTCATTAGTATCCAAAGAGCAAGCAAAGCTGGACAGAGACTTGCCTATCTGGCAGCAAGTGGCGCCATGAATGCCACATCGTCACTAGTGCTTTCCAGCCTGGAAAGAGAAAGGGCAATGGGTGATTCATTTAATCAATCATAGGCATTCTCAATAAGACTTTGGAAGTTATGTCATGTCTATAATAGTCAACTTCGAACTGGCCTATTAAATGCAGATATTTGTTGGTGTACTGGCGGATCTAAAATACCAAGTGGCATGGTGGCAACTGCAGTTAACTATGACACGTAGAATAGAATTGGGATGTTTAATATGAAGGTTGGTATGAACTCCCAATTATTTTCGGTTGGAGGGAAATGAAGTTACTATTTCTTTAAATAAGAAGGTAACAGCGTCATTTATCCACATTTAACTTGGGAGGTGCAAGGCATCATAGGTAAATGTATTGGGAATGATTTGAGCTCAATCTTGCCCTGTAGTGTCAGCAGCGTGGTTAAAACTTGACTTCTATGAGCGAAATATAGATCACCTATATGCAGGAAATGAAGTTACTGATTCTTTAAATAAGAAAGTAAAAGAGTAATTTGTACAGATTTAGCCTGGAAGATGGAGGAGACCATAGGCAGATGTATTGGGAATGATTTGAACTCAATCTTAGCGGCGTTGTTAAAAGTTAATTTCTATGAGCGAAATATATATCACATAAGATCAGCAACTAAGATGATTCTATTATTAACCACCACAATCTAATTCTGTTCGCACACGTTCCTAAATAATCAGCGGCATTTTCAATGAAACCTCGAATAAGGCCACTAGGCGCACAATGCCAAGAGTTAATAGCCAATTCAATAGCATTACCATAAAAAAAATCTTCATCGGTAATTCCATTATAACATTCAACTTCCGATAATCGTTGTTAATTAATTTTTATAACGTTAGCGACATTTATTTACTCTAAAGGATAATTAATAAGCCTAATCTCCGAGAAGTGTGTTAATGTTCAACAAGTTTAACACATAACCGTTTATCCGGCGAGTCGATCGCTTATAGACTTGCCTAATTGTAAGCTGCTCTAAGGTCATGGTTTTTTACACGGTATTTATGTTCCTCTCTCTTTTTTTTCTGTTCTAATATTTTTTCAATTAGTGGCGAGACACCGTTAGGTCACGTAAAGGTTTTTTGGTGCCGCTATGCGCTATGTGTTGCATATGTACTATTAAAATTACATACGAAATATATCCTCAAATTAGCACATATTTTTGCTATCCCTATATGGTTGCACTTACTACTTATCTGATTTAAATGAAATTTTGAATCCTAAAAAAAATATATTCATTATGGGGAGGCGGTGAAAGATTGACGCGCGCCAGTGGCAAAGGCTTTAACTTCAACGATATGTAATATCATTGTTGAAACATGTGAGCTTGCAAATGTTTTATTAGTAAAGTAAAGTAAAACTGTTTTCTCTATTTTGAAATGACTTGCCACAACATCGATGTTTAAAGTCAAATTTGTTGTTGACCCTTAACAGGATTCGAATTCAAGTCTTCCAAACAAAATAACCCAAATTTACTATCACTTACAGGGTTCTGTGGCAAGTTCCTTTTGTTCAAGTAATTAAAAAGTTCATATACAGATATTAGGACCTTAATGGCTTAAAGTGATGAAATCATGGCACCAATTACGTAAAACACAAATTGATGAAATTTTGACCGATTAGTAACAGGAAATATGCAGAAAGGCAAGGAAGTTAATAATAGGCCAAAGTTGACTCTCAACAGGATTCGAACCCAAATTATATTCCAAACAGAACAACCCAAATTTACTATCACTTACATGGTTCTGTGACAAGTTCGTTTGTCAAAGTAACCAAGATGTTCATGTGCAGATATTAGGGCCTAAAAGGCGTTGTTTTGAACATACAGAGTGACGAAACCACTACCCTTGCACTTATTATTGCTTAATTTTTTGTATATATCAATCAGTAACTCGCGTCGAGAAAATTTTAAATTTAAAATAAAACCAGCATTTTGTATAAACTGTGTGGCTTTTAAAAGCAACAATTTAACAAAAATAGTTTTTTGTAGAAAATTATATTGTCCTTGGCCTAGAAGTTTGAGACATTGGCGTACCTATCATTTAGGACGATTAGGGCATTTAATACCTAAAACCAAATTGCAAAAATTCTGTATATTTTGAAAAACTGATGATGGTGCGAGCTTTTATGGTTCATTTAATTGATTTCATTGATATGGGCCCATATTGCACAATTTATAAAAGCCTTTTGGTATAATTGCTTAGTGATACGTTACAAAATCCAATTTTCGATATAGAAACCATAAATAACGCTATAGTCTAATACTTTTAATTCGTTTCTAGCACTTTTTCCTCATTTTCTTCAGCTCGTTATACTATAATTATTTCGTCATCATTCGTGCCGGTGCAATGACTCGTTCTCGAGTAATTTATGTGCGAATCAACACGTTATGCAACAGATTCGCTTTTTCACTCTTGACGTTTCCCATGTTGAACAACAACTTGCCAGCTAAAGGATGCCCTGATTTGGTAACCTCTTTATAAAAGTTATTTTGACTGCTTTTTAGGGCCGGACGAATCTCACGTTTATTAACGTCGAGTTGCCCCATAAAAAAGTTAAATAAGCGAAATTTAGTTATTTAATTATTAGACATAATTTTTCGACGAACATAAAATGAGAGGAATAATTTCATGGTCTAAAGTCATTTGGGAACATGGTCGAGAATTCTTTATACACACCACAAAACGTAAATTGTCAAATATACATATCAGTGATCCGCAGTAGCACTTTCTAGACTCGAAGTTAACTAATTAAAGCGTGGAAAGAATATTTCAATAATCTACTCAATTCAGATGATGAAGAAAGTCCTGCACAGGATATCTATCAAACCGCAGACTTGCCAGTAGAAGAACCGTCACTGGAGGAAACAGTAGAAACACTTAAGAAACTGAAAAACTCAAAGGCACCAGGCTCGGATAATATACCTGCAGAGCTCCTTAAATATGAAGGAAAGTCTCTACACGAGGAAATACATAAGATCATCCTACTCATGTGGAAGCAAGAGAAGATACCGAAGAAATGGCAAGAAAGCATAATAGTCCCTATTCATAAATAAAAAAGGAGACAGAACAAAGTGCTCAAACTATAGAGGCATTTCTTTACTTTTGAAGTGTATAGTGGCCTTAAATAAGGAGTTGCCCTATCACCCTTTCTATTCAACATCATCCTAGAAAAGGCGGTCAGAGCGGCACAGATCCAAACAGAACTCTTGTCAAGCAGAGGACCTAAGTTAATGCTAGCATACGCAGATGATATTGATCTGATGGGAAACTCAGTATAAAAGTAAAGGAAATATTTAACAAAATAGAAACAGAAAGCAGTAAAATGGGACTAAAAATAAATGAAGAAAAGACAAAATACCTATGCATAAAGAGACATACACCGGGAGATAGAATAGGGCAAAACGTAACAATAGATACCTACAGCTTCGAAAGAGTAGACCGTTTTAAATACCTAGGGGCAACGATCATT
This sequence comes from Pissodes strobi, assembly GCA_016904865.1. Taxonomy (NCBI): domain Eukaryota; kingdom Metazoa; phylum Arthropoda; class Insecta; order Coleoptera; family Curculionidae; genus Pissodes; species Pissodes strobi. The sequence continues at coordinate 158,411 of MU185721.1, read as the reverse complement.
GAAGACAACGATATCGCAGAGGAGATAAAGGGAAGAATACAGTCAGCCAACAGATGTATGTATTCCTTAAATAACCTATTCAAGTGAAAATCCCTGACAACAGCTTCCAAGATCAAAACATACAAAACAGTCATTAGACCGGTACTCACGGATGTGCGAGATGGACTATGACAAAAGCCAATGAAGAAAAGCTCAGAAGATTTGAGTTGAAGGTGTTAAGGAAGATTTTTGGTCCGTCCTTTGACCCGAGTACAGCCAAGACCCACCCTGGGTTGTAGAGCTAAAAGAAGAAGAAGAAGACCCAATATACCATTTTTTCTCTTAGGCCCCATGTCTTGCCAACTAGTTTGCGGCATGTCCAGATTGTCGATGTGGCTTTAGGGATGGTGTTTTCTAGATGCTTGTTCCAGGTAAGTTTACGGTCCAGTGTGATCCCTGACTATTTCACCTCGGTGGAAAAGTTAACTGTGTTCCATGTAGGATGGGCGTTCTCATTTCTAGCTTCCTTCTTTTTTGTAAACTGGACAAGAATGGTTTTTCTAGGATTTAGGGAAAGTCCCTCCTCTTCGTTTCAATTATTGATGATGTCTAGGGCATTTTGCATGCGGTTTGAAATTACGCCCTTTGTTATTATTGCTAGGTCTAGAACTATAAATCCAGCTCTACTCAGAGTGGTAAGGATTCTAACCACAACTAGTGTCCACAGTAGGAGAGAATACCTCCTCGAGGGCACCCTTTCACTTTGCCGACGGTTGTTGACGCTCTATTTATTTCTGTTGTTATGAAGCAGTGCTTTAGCGTTGTTTCTGTCCATCTTATGATTGGAAGCTGAACATCCCCCTCTTGTCTTCTGATGGATTGATGTGAAGTATTATCATATGCCAATGAATGCAGCAAGAGCAATTTCTTTGCATTAGATTGTCTTTTCTATGTCTTTAACTAGACAGTGCAGTGCACTGTGGATTTGCTTGATAGGATGGAGCGGTGTTCTCGTTAGAGTATTTATCGATTGCTTTCTTCATTGTTTTGAGGAGAAAGGGGGTTAGCTTTTGCTTCGTCCTCCGGGCACATTGTCCTCCCTTCAAGCTAGTAGTATATGTCCTAGGATAAGGCTAGGCTTTGAAGATTTTCTGTAGGTTAACCAGAAGATTTACTTTCTCATAGATATTTTGTTGCAGCTTGTGAGGCATTTCTTCATCCTTCCGACTGCGCCAGTTAATTTACTTAACGGATATAAGATTTTAACAATAGTTGGAAAGCTTTTTTGGCTTGATGGGGTATAAAACGAGAATCAGTTAGTAAGTGGGATCATCAGGCCTTCCTACTTGTTTATACAGGATCTGTTTCAACAAGAATATTATGCTCTAATTTTTAATTGTTTTTTGAATTTAATTCAAATTTGGTACACGCCCTCTATAAATGCAAATTACTGGATGTTGGGTGCCTTTTTTTGGGTTACATGTAGCCCCCCGCCTTTATTTTGCTATAATGAAAGGATATTTAAATATATCTTATGCTTATATCGGAAGATCGACTCAATGCTCCGAGAATTGAATCAGAAGTCAGGAAGTGTTGGTTTAAAAATTAATTATTCAAAAACAAAAATAATAACCTCAGGAAGTGTTCAAATATTCATAGACAACGTTATTATCCAAGTTGAATACAACTAAATAGGCCACGCCATCAAACTTGAAAAAGACAACCGAGAAAATGAGATTAAGAGACGCATCCAACTCTCTTAGGCAGCATTTGGAAAAATGTCCCATATACTGAGAGACAACACAATTCCCATCAATTTAAAACGAAAAGTGTATGATACATGTATGGTGCCAGTATCTACCTATGGATTTGAGACAGTTGCTCTAACACAAGCTAATGCGAAAAAGCTACGAATAATGCCAAAAGGTATGGAGAGGTCGATGCTTGGAATATCTCTCAGAGATAAAATTAGGAATGAAGAGATTCGCAGAGGAACGGGTGTTAAGGACTTAGTGGAAAGAATTGCGGAACTGAAATGGCAATGGACGGGTCACATCGCAAGACAGAAGTATGGGAAGTGGACACCAAGAATCATGCAGTGGCGACCCAGGGAAACGACAAGGAGTGTCGGTAGACCCCTTCTGCGATGGATAGACGACATCAGACAGATTGTATCAGGTGGCTTAGAACAGATGGGAGTGGAAGATGTTAGGAAAAGCCTATGTCCAGGAGTGGGCAAATGAGGGCTGACAAAGAAGAAGAAGAAGGTTATCATTTTCGGGTCGAGGCCGTTTTTGTCCAAATAGATTTTTTCTTCATTTCAAACAAACATAGGCTGCAGATACTATAATTATTGCGGTCAATGATTTTGTCGACTAGTCAGATACTATACTTTTGCAATTTTATGATATTTTAAGTCAGTCTCAGCATCATTTATTTTTTCTCAAAGCTAATCTACTGCAACCGTTTTTGAGATATTTGTTCCTCCTACCGACTGCGCCAGTTCATTTTTAAAGTCGATTTAAAGATCGATTTTAACAATCGTAGGAACGGTTTCTTGGGACTTGACTAAATCATTAGAGCTAAATAAGGTTCCTTTCTTTTGGCCTAGAGCATCTTTTTCTAAATATGGGTTTTTTAAATTTCCAAAGAATATAGGCTGCACATATAATAATTGCAAATTATGACTTCCAATAATTTTGCAGACTAGTCAGATTCTGTGTTTGCAATTTTTATGATAATTTAACTCAGGTTGAGAGTGATTTTTCTTATAGCTGATCTACTGCAATTCTATTTGGGGTATTTCTTCATCCTAACGACTGCGCCAGTTTCTTTTTATGATCGTTTTATTCACACATGTATGATGTATGATTTATATACGTTTTTTGAGCTCGAGTAAACTAAAGTGATTTGTTGATACAGGGTCTTCCTAAATATCGTATTAACATTGAAGGAGCTGACGCTACTAGTGATTTTAAGAAGAAATGTTCATATCCACGTAATATTATTATGTCCTAAATTACTTGACATTTGAATACAGGGTTTTTTTATAGATTTTTTGTATTTAATTCAAATGTCTTTTCTTCTGGTTGAGGGCTTCTTTTTCTAAGTAGGATTTCCTTAAATTTCCAACGAATATAGGCTACAATTGCAATAATTGCAAATGGTGATGTTCAATGATTTTACAACCTAGTCAGGTTGTGTACATTTGCAATTTTAATAATTTTTAACTCTGTGAGTGTCATTTATTTCTTCTCATTGTTAACATACTGTTACGTTTTTTCCGTGGGTTCTTAACAGAATTACAACTTTGCTATTTTCAACTAATACTATCTTTATTCACTACCACTGTATACAATTTAACACTCTAAACTACTCTTATAACTTTACTACTAATATCTATTCAACACTCAATGATTAACTGAACTGAACTGAACTAACATTCGCCTTACGTCGGCTTATATATAATCTCAAATCTATCACGAATATTCGGGAAGTATTCCGAGGCCACTCTATATGATCTCGACGAGGCCATCGAGACAATTCCAGCGATCCTGAAACTTCGCGACCGGCCGGGCGATGAGTCAAACAGACAAAGAAGCGAGCGGCACGGCGGCGGCTAGTTCTATAGGGTAGCACAAAAATGTTCGGACGGTTGTTAGTCGTGACATTGCCTCCCTCTTAAACCGGATCGTCCCGATCAGATACTTCATGTCCGTGATATGATTTCAGTCTGTCGAGGTGAACAACTTTCAGTTTGCTTCTGGGACTACGCTGAATACTATACACAACGTCATTAATTCTTTTGATGACTGTATAGGGTCCTTCCCATACTGGCGTTATCTTGGGAGATCTTCCTTTCTTCCTTTGCGGATTATATAACCAGACTTTATCGTTCATCTGAAATCCCAGAGAATTAGCTTTGAGATCATATCGTGTCTTCATTCGGTCACTGGCTTTCTCCGTGTTTTCTCTGGCTAATTCATGGATGTATAGTAACTTTTCCTTAAGGGAGTCCGCGTAGTCTTGAATTTCCATATCCTGGTTGTCTGGCGTTCCGAATAATAGATCGCAGGGTAAGCGGAGTTCTCTTCCAAATAAAACCATGGCTGGTGTTAGTCCTGTCGTGTCATGGACTGCTGATCTATAGGCCATTAAAAAAAGTGGTATGTGTTGGTCCCAATCCTTCTGATGTTCATCTACGACTTTTGACAAATGTTCTTCAATGGTCTTGTTAAACCTCTCAACCATGCCATCTGATTGTGGATGTAAGGCGGTAGTCCGTGTTTTATGGATGTTGAGTAAATCACAGACTTTCTGGAAAACATTGGATTCGAAGTTGCGTCCTTGATCTGAATGCAGCTCTAACGGAACACCAAATCTGCTGAATAGGTTATTCACAAGGGCCTCTGCTATGGTAACAGCTTCTTGATTGGTGATTGCAAAGACTTCAGGCCATTTACTGAAGTAGTCAATTGCCACTAAAATGTACTTGTTACCATTATTTGTTTCTGGAAAAGGGCCAGCTACGTCAATGGCGATACGTTCAAACGGTAGGCCTACATTATACTGTTTCATTTTGCCCCTAGATCTTGTTTTCGGTCCTTGGCTTGCGGCACAGGTTGAGCACTACCGACACCACGATTTTACATCCTGGCAGTAGTTGACCCAGTAAAATCTGTCGCGAATCTTGTCAATCGTTTTGTTCACTCCGAGATGAGCACCAGACTTTCCATTATGAACTTTTTCCAGAACTTCCGATATCTTCCTCCTTGGTACCACTAACTGTGTCTTCACTACTTTGCCATCGGCGCTTTCCCAGGCTCGTTTAAGAAGTCCATTTTCCACCACCACGGAATCCCACTGAGCCCACAGAGTTTTAAAAGCAAGTCCTTTATTTGATATCTCGCTCCAGCTTGGTCTTGGTTGCTGTTCTTCTTTAGCTCTTAGCAATAGTGCTATTTCACTATCTTCAAGCTGATCCTTTTTAAGTTGCTCGGTGGTCCACTGCTGATCAACCTCAAATTTCGTTAGCCTAATCGGAGTAATTTCTTCTCGTTGATCTACTCTTTGGCAATGCTTACAATTATCCGGGCATGGTCTTCTGGATAAAGCATCTGCATTATTATGCAATCTCCCTGCTCTGTGCTTAACCTTAAAGTTATATTGTTGTAACTTTTCAAGCCACCTGGCTACATGTCCTTCAGGTTGTTTCATATCCAAAAGCCATTTAAGTGCTGCATGATCAGTCCTTATCAGAAATTCTTGCCCATATAGATATTGATGGAAATGCTCAACAGACCGTACTATTGCCAAAAGCTCTTTTCGGGTTACACAGTAGTTACGTTCAGGTTTCGAAAGTGTTCGACTGTAGTATTCGATAACTCGTTCTTCGCCTGCTTGTACTTGCGATAAAACTGCTCCGATGCCGGTGTTGCTTGCATCTGTGTCCAATACAAATTTACCCTTTTGTTCCGGATATCCCAATATTGGACTAGAACATAGAGCCGCTTTTAATTTCCTGAACGCAGAATCGCAGTTATGATCCCAGTTATAATTAGCTCGTTCTTCAGTGAGCTTATGGAGAGGTGCAGCTATATTTGCAAATCCTTCAACAAATCTTCTATAATAAGTACATAGTCCAAGAAAGCTCCGCAGTTCATGTTTGTCGCGAGGACGAGGCCAGTCCTTGATTGCTGTAATCTTCCGTTGGTCGGTTTGGATTCCCTCTGATGACACAACATGTCCGAGAAATTCAACTTTTTGTTGGAAAAGAAAACATTTCTATGGATTCAGTAAGAGCTGAGCATTCTTGATTCTAGTAAAAACTTCATGCAAGTTTTGTAGGTGCTCTACGAAAGTTTTTCCCATTACCATTATATCATCAAGATAGACCAGGCATGTCTTCCAAGTGAGGCCTCGTAGAACAACCTCCATAAGACGCTCAAAAGTAGCAGGGGCATTGCATAGTCTGAAGGGCATAACTCTAAACTGATATAAAACACTTCCGGTAGAAAATGCGGTCTTTTCCTTATCTTCTTCGTCAATGTCTACTTGCCAGTAGCCGCTCTTTAAGTCGAGTGTTGAAAACCAATGAGATCCTGCTAGTGTCGTCAACGTGTCATCAATCCTGGGAAGTGGATAGCTGTCTTTCTTGGTAACGTCATTGAGCTTTCTATAGTCCACGCAGAATCTGGTAGTCCCATCTTCTTGGTGACTAAGACAACAGGAGACGACCATGGGCTCGATGATTCCTCAATAATTCCATCGTCAAGCATTTTGTTGACTAATGTGGTAACCTCGTGCTGCTTCGTCACTGGTAGCCTCCGAGGATGCTGCCGTATGGGGTGAGCACTTCCAGTGTTGATTTTATGTTTTATGATGTTCGTTCTTCCAGTATTGCCATTTTTCCTTTCAAAGGCTGTGCTCTGCTCTTTGATAAATTGTGTAGCTTTCTTCAGTTCTTCGGAGGACAGATGATGCCATGACTTCTGGAAATGTTTTAGGACTTCCTTAGGTGACGTTGAGGGTGTTACTTCTGACTGCGTCTCGCAACTGGTTACCCTATGCACCGGCTCGCAAGTGGCTATTACATCTCCTTTATTGATTTTCATGGAATTGGATGAAATATTTGCTATCCTTATCGGTATTTCGCCGTCAGTTTTGACTAATGCTTTGCCTACGGGGTGTTTGCAAGGCAAATCGTGGTGTTGGATAAGTCCGATGCAGCCTCCAAAATCCTTCTCCAATTTCCCAAAAATTATCTGCTCGGTATTTGCGCTTATTCTGACAGTACATGCCGCCACTACTTTAGTCGGTGTGCCATCGTCTGTTTTGTTAAGGATGAACTCTTCGGTGCCAAACTTCAGGAGATTAAGCTTGTTGTCAAAAGAGAATCCATGTTGACCGATGAGATCCATCCCCAAAATAAATTCGTCTTCGATGTCGGCGACTAACACTGTGTGGTGTAATTTAATTCGTCCCAGTTGAAGTTCGATATCCATTTCCCCAAGTACTTCAGCTGTCTCACCGGTAACTGTACGTAAAACTACATTCTTTGATATGGGTAGAACTTCTACTCTATTTACCCTGTTGGACCTTATCAAAGATACCGCCGCACCAGTGTCAACAGTAATTGTTATGGCTCTTCCGTTGATCTTTCCTTTAACAGTTAGACTATCGGCGGCTTTTCCTAGGCTTTTTATGGAGACGATCCTGGGGGCTTTATCTTCCTTAGCCAACATCCGCCCCGCAATGTTGACTAATTGAAGTTTTCCTGATTTGGCTTGGAGGCCCTAGCGTCTCTGGATGGAGATCTAGACCGTAGTTGTACTCGGCAGTCTCTTTTGAAATGCCCAGTCCTGCCACATCTATAGCACTGACTTGATGTATTTCGGTTACGTGGCCTATCTTCTATTGGCTCCCGGAATCTCCCTGCGGCCTGAAGAACTTCCGTTAATTTCTTCAAAATTTCGCCCATCTCAGTTAATTCACAGCTGTTTGTCGGCTTTTCTTCCTGGATGGATACGGTCCTGATTTTTGGCTTGGAGATGTTACAGGCTGCCTCGATTTCTAGGGCTCGACCCAAAGCTTCGCTGCTGTTATCAAATTTGGCTAGGCGTAGCATTTTCTGAGTTTCTGGATCTCTAATACCATCCACGAAATATTGGGCAGCAAGTTCCTCTTGAAATTCCTCTGTCGCTCCCGGGTAGGCCAATTGAATGAGACGTCTAATGTCTGCCTCAAATTCTTGCAGGTTTTCACCAGGCTTCCGATGTCGGGACTTAACTTGTGCCTGATACAGTTGTCTTCTATGTTGGTCTCCAAATCGTCTCTCCAGGGCAGCTGCAAGTATGTCATATTTCCCTTGTTGGCTGATGGGAATGGTCTGCAGTAGTTCCAGGGCAGACCCACGAAGCGCTACCACTAGTGATGTAGCCATTTCTTTGTTATTCCAACCGTTGGCAACAGCAGCGGCTTCAAATTGCCTTCTGTACATTGTCCACGATGTTTGACCGTCATACGTTGGAGGTTTGATGTTTTGTCCTGATGCGAATGCCCTCTCAGTTGGTCCTTGATGTTTTAGTCTGGTAACTTCTGCTTGAAGATCCTTCATTTCTTTCTGTACGTTTCCAACTTCTTTTTGTATAGTGTTTACTTCTTTTTCAAATTTTTCGTCCAATATTTTCTGTAATTTTCCTTGCTCGCCTATAACTACATCCAGCATCCATTTCTGAAGCCGGTCCTGTTCTATTTGCATTTTATCTTCTTGATCTTGAAAAATTTTCTGAAGCCGTTCCTGTTCTGTTTGTCTTCTACGTTCATCCTGTTCCCGTTCCGCTCGCCTCTCAGCATTTAAATTATCCATAAAATCGGCCAACATTTTATTTATTTGCTTCATTTCTGCCGTTTGTTGCCTCGTATTGACCATAGAATGTTAAAAATTTTTCACAAAATCCACCAATCAAACGGTCTCGTTGACGTACTTGTACTTCTTCTTTCCTCGAAAAATACTTCGCAAGTCCGGTCCCTTTCCCTCCACAATCCGACTTCTGACACCAAATGTTACGTTTTTTCCGTGGGTTCTTAACAGAATTACAACTTTGCTATTTTCAACTAATACTCTCTTTATTCACTACCACTGTAGACAATTTAACACTCTAAACTACTCTTATAACTTTTCTACTAATATCTATTCAACACTCAATGATTAACTGAACTGAACTGCCTAACATTCGCCTTAGGTCGGCTTATATATAATCTCAAATCTATCACGAATATTCGGGAAGTATTCCGAGGCCACTCTATATGATCTCGACGAGGCCATCGAGACAATTCCAGCGATCCTGAAACTTCGCGACCGGCCGGGCGATGAGTCATACAGACAAAGAAGCGAGCGGCACGGCGGCGGCTAGTTCTATAGGGAAGCACAAAAATGTTCGGACGGTTGTTAGTCGTGACAATACTCTATTTGAGGTATTTCTTGATCTTACCGACTGCGCCATTTTGTTTTTAAAAACAGTTTATTCGCACATATAAGATGTAATCAATCGAGCATGAAGTATATTGGTATTGGCTATTAAGGTGACTGCGCACAAAATGAAATCAATTAATAGGTGGGTCAAGAGGGTTTGCAGTTATGAGATAAAAATGTATATAATATATAACTAGGACTAGATAAGTGCACCTCTTCTTGGTCACATAATATCAGATGATTTGAAAAATGCTTAAATATGATTTTGGAGAGAAATGCTTAATAAATGTATCTTTAATTGAGATAACACATCACATCTAATACCATGAGTTCATCCTAAATTTGTCGATAACGCTATAGTAATTTGATATTGATAGCCTGGCCTTCACATGAATTTAAAATATTTTTATCTTAATAGTTCGAAGCTGTTAGTATAAATGTCACTTGTCATATAGAACTGCTGCGCGCTATTGGTTATTACATTTCTGCGCGCAGTCACACGCATTAGTATTGCCATAGCTTTTTATCATAAAAGTCTTGGCAACATGGCACTAGGACCCGATCTCACCTTCCCCGTGGCGACTGAATGAAATCGGAGCCATCTTCAGCCTTGCCCGGCACGATCACGATCCCATTTTCTCGCGTGATCGTCATTACTTCCAACGTGACACTGCACAACAATGGCTCAGTCGGGAATCGATTTTATCTGGGGCGATATTTTATTACGCCATTGCATTTAACCGTATCGATTTTCTGTATCATTATTTGATTGTTGGGAATGCATAGAAATTATTTAAAAAATGCGCATAATTTCATATATTTCTTGGTATCGGAATATGCAACGGACAATAATGAGCTAGACCATTCGGGAATTCGACGGGGAATCTCAATTTAATATTTCCGGCAAAGTATGATTATTGAGGAGATGATAAAATTGAGGCGTTTGTTATATGAATATCAGCATCACGCAAGTGATATGAAAGGTCACAATCATGGGAAAGGTGTAGACAGGATACTTACCTGGATATCCGGTAGGAATTCAGATCGGCAACAGGAGTGAATAATGAAAGAAAGTGGGAATTATCCAGAGCATGATAAGAAGAATAATGAAAGACAAAGGAAAAAACGAAACGAGCAACTGAGATTATACAATAGACTATAGATAGACGGAGCTCCTATATCAAGGATACTAAAGTACCTGGTAGAAGTAGGAAGCAAAAAGGTAAGGGCTTTAACCGGTTTGCATGACCGAAAGAGGGGCATGAATCCAACACATGGCAGCCACATAAGATCACAGCTATATGCTACGGCCTTTTCGAAGATTTCCTGACCCTCTCTAATAAAAGAAAACTATAAGCATTCTCTATGAAACCTTAAACATACCTTTAGACCTATCGAATTTTTTATTACAAAACCACTGACTATTTTTTGGTCTCTTGCAGATTTTTGATATTTTAAATTGTTTAAACGTGACAAAAAAAATTGTGATAATAATTATATTAAGACAATCCTTTTATTATAGCAAAAAAAGGGTGGGAAGCTCAATGTAACCCCCCAAAAAAACACCTGGTAGAGGAATGTGTGCCAAATTTTAAGTAAATTCAAAACACTATCAAAAACAGTAAATTTTAACGCCCAGTCTCAAGTGTTTAATGATTTAGGACATATTATATTCATATGAAATTTTCCTCTTAAGGTTACTAACAGCAATGTTGATACATTTAGGAAATTATTGATCTGATGAGCCACTTACTAATTGATCCTCGTTTTATACCCAGCCCAAAAACCTTACTCAAGATTGTTGTTATCAAACAATTATTATGACAAAATGTATCTATAAGCTTTTAATAAGATAGAAAAAGTTAAAAAAAGAGCAGGTAACTGAGACCCAGAAAAAGCAACACCCAGTTTAATAAAATCTAATAAAAAGTTATATTTAAACGCTAATAGCATCATATTTTTCAATATTGACACGACATTCAGGACGACACTGTATAATCACTTACTAATTGAGTCTCGTTTTGTACCCCCATCACTTTAGTATAGACAAGTCCAAAAAACCTTTCTAACTGTTGTTTCATTTCCAAAAAGCAACTACCTCGGGTTCAGTAATTTAATTGGCGCAGTCAGTAGGATGAAAGAATGCTTCAGAAGCTGCAATGCCATTAAATACTATAAAACTGCAAAATCTAACTAGGGTGAAATGTTATAGTGGTGGATTAGTATTGATATATTCTATGGAAATGTTAAAAAAAGCTCAGAATATTCTTCAATCAGGGGTGGCCATCCGGTTAAGAAGAAGCCCTTATTCTAGCACTAATGCTGTAAAATCTGTCCTCAAAATAGGATATAAGCAAATTGTAGGTCTTATTGATTCCCATCTTATAAGTAGTGACTTCAGCATAGCCAACAAATTGCATATTTGCCAACAAATTGCTCTCTAAAAATCATCTAAAGTCAAATATTCAAAATGGCGCAGTCGGTAGGATGAACAAATTAAAGACAAACTCATAAATTCATATAATTATTGCAATTTCATGATCCGACACATACTGTGTACAATTCCAAGGTGGTCAAACGAAAGTTTGAGACTATCACGATTAATTTCCTTCATGCATTCCCAAAGCAGAAATGGATTGAAACTGTCGAAAGCCTGGATTTTAAGCGCTCAAGCAGAGAGGCATGGCGTCTCCTAAAAAATCTTGGTTCAAGCACAGCTACAATCCGCTCAGCGCCTGCAGTAACATCTAACCAGGTCGCTGACCATATCGTCACTACTTCTAGATCTCGACGAAATAAGAAACGTGCCTCGGAAATAAGACGAGAGCTTAAACAGCAAAAACCTGCTAGCCCACCCGAGACCGAGTTATCCATTCCCTTCATGGTGGGCGAGGTAACAATGGCCCTAAAGGACGTCAAGACCGGAAAAGCCCCTGGGTTCGGCGAAATTCACCCAGAATTCCTATTACAGTGTGGCAAAAAACACGTAACTCTGGCTAGATATTCTAGCTTCGGGGTATGTCCCCTCAGACCTAACAAGAGCTAAAATAATTGCCTTACTAAAACCGGGTAAACCAAGTGACTATCGCCCTATCCAATTATTGAGCGTTATGTATAAACTGCTAGAGAGACTGAACCTCAATCATGTTGGCAACAATATTGATCCGGTAATCCCCATGGAGCAGGCTGGTTTTAGATCTAGGCCCAGCTGTACTGACCAAGTGCTGGCCCTCACCTCATTCATCGAGACCGGCTTTCAATGATTTTTTAAAACCTCGGTTGCGTTTGTGGACCTTACAGCCGCGTATGACACTGTCTGAAGGCTTGGCCTACTTTCTCATGCTGTGTCTTGTAGGACTATGGTGTCTCTTATAGATAGCATGCATGAAACATCATCGCGCCGATGACTTACCTATAGCAACTATACACACATCCTTTGAAACTACTGAAGCAACTTCCACAGATGATCTAGCAGTGCTGGGACTATATTTTGAGAAATGGAGGCTCCGCCCCAGCATGAGCAAAACAGAAGTCACGTGCTTCCATCTTAATAACAAGATGGCAAATAGAAATTTAGAAGTATATTTCAATAACAACTTGCTACGCAACAATTCAAGTACCCATCCCAAATGCCTGGGAGTTACACTGGAAAGGACATTATCATTTAGACATTATCTGACGATGACTGCCGGGAACATCATCCAAAAACTTTGTGGCCATTATGGAGTGCTGATGCAACAACTCTTCGATGCTCCTGAGCCTGGCTTACTCTGTTGTGGAATATTGCACTCCTGTATGGATGAGGAGCCCTCACATAGGAAAAATAGATACCCAACTCAACAGTACCATGCGTATGATCTCTGGCACCACCAGACCAACACCTACATATTGGCTTCCAATATTAAGCTATATACTACCTATATACTAACCTATATACTACCTATATACTAACGCAGATCTCATGCACTGTTGAATGAGTATAACAAAATAGCTAATAATCCTGAGCTTCCCATACATACAGTCATACCAGACTTGCATATACAGCGGCTAAAATACAGCAGAGAATTTGTCTCTTTACCACATTCAGAAAGGGAAGAAATAACCCATAAGACGCCACCGGACTCCATTTATTGCTCCTGGCTTTGATCTTCCCCGTAAAGCTGGGTCTACACTCATGAGGTCTGCACTGACTCATAGTATAAATGGGACAAGCGCGATTCACCCTCTTTATTTATTTATTTATTTATTTATAAAGAGATACCTTAAGATACTTGATTTTTGACCTAAAACTAATAACAAACTTAACAATATATACATATTTACAAATAAATACCTGTAAGGTGGTACCTAACAAGCGTCCACCTCAACCTAAGATAACTAAATACTGACATGATAAATTTAATACTAAATGATTATTCTAGCACTGCACTTTTTGTGTTCTTCGGCTTCATGCAGTCCTTCCTGGTGTGTGGGGGGGGGGGGGGGGGGGGGGGGGGGGGGGGGGGGGCGTCCTAGTGTCCTAGTCCTTGTTCCTGATTTTAAAACATCATTTTGTGGATTTTCCTGAATGGAATATCTTCTATGGTCCATGTTCCCACGTTCCTGGTTAGTTCCTGTGTCCTCGTCGTGTACCTGAAGAATTTCGTCGCTTGCTTCTGCAGTCTCTGTTCTAGCGGTCTTGTCCCGGATTCTATGTACAGTGTCCTTGTAGTCTTGAAATCTTCCCATACATAGTTCATGATTTTGCCTAGCATCTTGCGTTCCAGCGTGTGTAACTTCTCCTGGTGGGTCTTCGCTGCGGAGCTCCAAACCGGTGCTGCGTATACATGATAATTCACCCTCCTGCGACTGCGGTGCTGTTAACCAGACTGTCCACCATGTTGTGAGTGCATGACTTCCCTCTACGTTCTTATCCAGGTAGCATCGTGGACTTTCGAATGACCACACCGGAGTCGGTTTATTGGAGCTCTGCCCCATACCTACATAAGGGATACAATCCATTTTTCACTGTCCAAAAATTTGTAACAAAAAACATTTACTGCATACTTTTGTAGGGTCCATAACTCGTCTAATAAACGAAAGAGAAATCATGTATGTGTAGATAATATAATTACTTCGATTATTACCTAACGAAATATGTCGAGCAAATAAAACCAATGTTTTCGTATCGCAGAAGAACGCATAAATTCGTAAAGAAGCGATCGACCAGTAGCGAACGACTTTCGCTTTCTGTCGCTCGGCGTCGGTCGCAGGAAAAAGAAGGACGTCGGAGAAAGCGATGCTGCCAGGCGGTCTGCGAACTTCTAAATTATCGAGTTGACAGATTGGGATTCGCGAGCTGGCGGCCCGCAAATCTCTGTTTTTATGTGGCGCGCCTTGCTTCCATACAGAGTGATCCAAACCAGATGAAATTATCAATAGCATGAAGAAGAATTATTATAGCAGCATTTCCTGGCCAGGTGATTTTGGTTATTTTTCCTGCAACTGTAATAAATAGAAGAGAACAACTGCTTATTTCAGTATAATAAGGTTCATTTTTTACTTATCTTGTAGCAGTTGAATTAGATCCAGATGGTGCTAAAAATGCCAAAAAGTTTCGAATTCCGTTCGAAACTATCCATGAATTGAGATCAAATTATCAACAACTTTTCTAATTTCGACAACTCGAGTAAAACCCAAGAACCGTTTTGTTTTCCAGGAGTCATGGAATTAACTACATTGAATGTTCATCATGTTGAATGAAGCAAAACAAAACTAGCAATTCATTCATTCATGTGTTCTTAACACATTTCGAATGAAAGCAGAATCCAAGTGGAACAGAACAAGCTATCCAGTATTCATCAAAAGGGGGCCAGTATCTGATTCTGCTCAGTGTTCTCATTCTAACCAAAGTTAAGTGGGGATTTGGACCTACAACACAGTTTTGTCCACAATACCGAAACAAAATGTTTGCACTCGATATGCCTTTCACTAACCATCATCAGCAGATTAAGAAAAATAAAGCATGGGAAGACAAATGTGAATATATTGAACGTCACAGAGGAGGCACAAGAAGCTCCGAGGCCTGGAAGACGATAAAATCAATCAGAACAACAAATAAGACAAACACGATGCTAAATAATATATCAGACGAACAATGGCTACAACATTTCCGAAAACTGCTAACCGCAACAAGAACAAATTTCATGGAAGAAGAAGAAGAACCCACTATTCTAGAAGGAACCACCCAGCTCACCATCGACCAAGTAAGAGAAGCAGTAAAAGGAATAAAACTGAAGAAATTTCCTGGTCCAGGAGGAATAAATGCAGAGCTGATCACCAAAACTATTAGAAATGATTAGAACCCTCTTTGATAGATGCCTAAATGGAGAAACCATACTCGAAGAATAGAGACAATCCTATATATCCCCTATCCCCAAAAAAGGTCCAAAAAACGGTCCAAAAAATTACAGAGGGATCGCTGTAATACCAACCATAGGCAGAATATAAGAGTAATGAGAAAACAAATCGAAGAGGAGATTAAAGAGAATCAGCCAGAAGAACAGGCGGGTTTTCGAGCTGGACGATCGACTGTGGATGATAATGCTTTTAACCTCAAAATAACCCTGGAAAAGAGAGTACAACGGAACAAAGAGACCCACGTAGCCTTGATAGATCTGGAAAAGGCATATGACAGCATACCTGTATCAAGACTATGGAAGGGGATGGAAAACTTGGAGATCAATCCAATTCTGATTCGAGCTATACAGAACTATTATAAGAATAACTCTGCAAGCATTAAGATAGGAAAGGAGATTACACCTCTTGCTTGTCTCCTACACTTTTCAAAATCTATTTAGACAGAGCCCTTGCAAAATGGGTACCAAAATGCAAAAATTTTTATTTACATTGTTCTTCGCAGACGACCAAATAGTTATCGCTGAAGACGAAGAAGATCTTAATTACATGATCAGAAAACTCAAAGAAGAATACTAGGCGGCAGGTCTTCAGATATATATTTCAAAATGTGAATACCTTATAGTAGGCAACGATGAGGTAAGTGATCTAGTCCTAGACACTGGCACGATAAAAGGAGTAAGATGTGGTAAGTATCTTGGAATCATATTTAATAAGAAGGGCAACAGCGAAAATGAAATCCACTAAACTCTCTTCTATGGAATAAAAAAATTAAAAGAGCCACAAAGAAGCCCATTTATAGCAGCTTAGTCCAAAGTGTAACCCTCTATGGTTCGGAACTGTGGGATGTTACAAAAGCCAACAAAAATAAACTGATGGCAACTGAAATGGATTTCCTAAGAAGAAGTTGCGGACGATCAAATCTCGAAAGAGTCAGGAATGACGACATCCGAATGCAGATGCAAATGGCCAGACATATACACGAAGACATAGCAAAGAGACAGCTAACTTGGTTTGGGCATGTAAAGCGAATGAACGCTGACAGGTGGTACTAAAATGGACGCCACCGGAAAGGAGAAAGAGTGGACGGCCAAGAAGGAGCTGGGGATGACATAAATGAAGCTATGACCACAAGAAGCTTAGATGAAGACGAGGTTTTTGACAGAAAAGGATGGAAATTGGGGACGGAGAAGCGGCAACAGCTGTAAAAATCCGTTTATATAAAAATATTATTGTGATGGTTCAAGGTTGTTGACCTAGTGTTTTCACTCCGTAAAGGCAAGAATTGAAACAAACAATTATGGACATACCTTGGGTTAGTTTTTGATGGTTCAAGAGCCAGTGATGCAAAACAAGCGGAGATTTTGATATTTTATGGCACAACGGTCAGACTTGATGCATCACAAAATATACCAAAGATTTTTTGTGACTCGAAACTTGGCAATGATGTTACGGACTGGTCGGTCGATCTGTAACCCACGTGAGTATCTAACCAATAGGAAACGTGATCAATGTCGTAATAAAACCTGAGTTGGTAGATCAAGACTCCTGTTATGCAGAATGTCTACGGTTGGAGGAAAGAAGAGAGGAAAACAAGCTTTGAAAATAATCCACTATGTAAAGAATTTGTTTTTTGTACAGACAATATAATATGCCTTTATATAATTTCCAAGGTAAAATTACTAAATTAGGCTTTTAAAATCAAAATTTTACTAAGTCACATTGCCTTGTTTTTGTACAGCCTTAGCTACGTTTCATTGCATATTGCAGATGTTAGTAAATTTGGTGATAACCGGCAGGAGTATTTTGCGTAGGATTACAGGACAGTGTGAAACGGGCTCGTGGTTCGAGTTTTTTGTAGCTTTTTAACATCGAATCTAGTTAGTCGTTTTTGGCTAGATTTCGTCCTCTATCTTAGGCAAACC